>OZ010580.1:16640753-16868253 GCA_963932145.1 Acanthosepion lycidas | reverse complement strand
CACTGGGAATGCTGATGAAGTTTTGCACTGACCAAGAAGGTATTCCAAAATATATTCTGATGATTGTTAATTTGGTTACATTTTTAGAAGTAGGTTGAACTAAGACCTTTTCAGCACCTCCTTTTGTGTCCACACAAACATTATATATATATATATGAAGAAATATAATATTAAGGTGTGCTATATTTATGAGATAAAGTCCTCAGTATCAGAGATAGAGTGTGTGTAAAAGTGAACATTGAAGTCAACACTTAAAGGCGACAGTATGTTTCATGCTAGATGCAATTGTCAGGCCACGAGTCAGGACTATATGTTTAATATATATATATATGAGAATGGCTGTTTGGTGTTTCTTTGAGAAGAAAACTTCAAATATAATGAATCTGGAAAGTTATGCATTTTAAAGTATTACTTACACAATATAACAAAAGAAAAAATTATTTACACTATTTTCACATGAAAAAGTAGCTGTCACTGAAAAACATATTCTGATTCACAGAACAAATGATACAGTCCTTTTGTTTAACAGGGCTTTTGTGTATGGAATATCAGTGTTTCCTCCACCAGATCCTATTATGAAAACTTTGGCAATTCGAACTTAGATCACCTGACATAAAGCTAGCATAGAAAAGTCAGGTTTTTTAAGTCATTGATCTTGAATAATTGTCTTCATGCTTTATTGATGGCTATGACAAAGCTGAGTATTAGTTAGAACTGAAATTACTTGAATTCAAAAACCAAGGCTGTTGGAATGATAGAGATCATGACAACACATCTTAATTTTTGCTACTCCAATTAAAACAGCTGCTTCAATGACATGTACAACTTCAGAGACTTTAGATTTTATAAGTAGCATGACAGGAATCCTAACTTTTAATTGAAGCCTGTAGGGAGGAACACCAGGCTGCTCAAGAGAGTTGAGGAACTTGAGTTGAGTTCTGAACAGCCTTTTAAGTGTTCAGAACTGTTGCCAATTGACTTACACAGCTGAATCTCTCTAGGAACTTGTTGCAACAGCTTTGAGCTTCTTTCTTCATCTGTATCACTTTTTGAAGCAAGAATGTCTCACTCACAGAACCACTATTAGTTTGTGCAGTTTTGAGTCATTTTGAACATTTAAAACAACTGAAAAAAATTAAATTTAATTCTGAAAATTTTTAAATGTATACCTTCAAAATAATTTTCACAGTTGCATAATATTTTCTAAAAAAGGTTTTTCTTTTTTCTATTTTAGCTCTTAAAGTTCTTTTATTTAGCCAAAAAAAAAGAAAAAAAAAAAAAGAAAAAAAAGGCTATTTTAATCCAAAATTTTACTCTGATGACCTCAAGTGATATTGGAGGTCAGAATCTTCTAGCCTATCAAAATGTTTTGCTCAACTTACCTCCAAGAATGTAATTGTTTGGCTGAAATGCAGATCAATAAGGCCATGAACTAATTTTATCTTCAACAACATTGGTACAAAACAAAAGAGATCAAGTCTTAAGTTCTTTGATTTGGATGAAAGGAAAAAGTTTATTTTAATCTCAAATTGACCTTTGAAGTCACTATCACTTATCCTATCATTTTTTTCCGCTAAATTTTGGAGAGCCATGATCGTTCAAGTTTTGAAAGGAGATAACACATAAAACAAAATCAATTTACCTCCAAAAATGCAATTATCAGGCTGCATCATAATTCTACCTCCAGTGAGCTCAAGAAGTTAAATTTGGCCATGTTTGCTGTGCCATTTGTATGGCCAAAAAATTATTTTACATTTTTTTTTTTTTTTTTACATTTCATAAATTCAATCTCCCATACCATGTAGCTATAAATCACTTGCTATACTCTTTGATAACCTCTTGTGACCTCTGAGGTCAACTTCACATAGAATATGTTAATACTTAAGATCTTGTAGTTATCCATGCAGAAACCTAAATAGTATTTCATGAAATATAAAACCAACCAGAGTTTTTTTTTTTTTTTTTTTTTTTTTTTTTTAAGAGATAATAAATAAAAATAAATAGAATATTGTTTTTGGACAAAGTCCAAGAATATAATGAATCAATGGCAAATTTTATTGGTAATAATAAATGAAAGCAACAAAACTTGTATTGGTTCCTGTAGTTTTGACTTAAGAAGGGGTTTGTATTTTTTTTTTTATTGCATATCAACACTTTTATGGGTAATTTAAAGTTGAAACACATCTTGAATTGTAAGAATAATTTTTTCTGGCAAAAAATAACAATTACTTTTTTAAAATTTTTATTGCATTAACTATTTTTTTCTGAGATAACAGTGATTTTTCCGGATACTAATCCTACTATTTAACCCATAGCAGGGAGAGAAGAGGTGGATTCATACCTTTCCCAAGTGTATTTGCATGTAAGTGAATGTAACAAAATCAAATAGAATTCTAACACAGCTTCTTAATTTCTATTCCAAGCAGTTATCCAATCCACCACCCATACTTCAATTTTTACTCAGCCTCATCTGGCACAAAAATATTTTTTTTTTTTACCCATGACAATCAAAGGCCCGAGAGATAATAATTGGTCTGTAAAAAGAGCTATCCTAAGTTTCTAGTTGACCACTGACAAGTATTTCTGAATGTTTCTTTAACTGCTTATTTTCAGGGAAAAAGTATTTGTTTTACATTTATTTTTTTGTTCTCTCTTTGGGAAGAAAATGAAGTTGTTAAATCAATTGGTTGATTTGTTTTTATGGCTTATAAACCTTAAAGTCTAAAGTCAGAAAATATTTTTAGATTATTTTTTATAAAGATAATGATTTACTGACAGACGTCCTACTAATTAACCCATAGCTGGGGAGAAGCTGTTGATACAAACCTTTCCCAATAGTATTTGCACATAAGTGAATATAATGAACCTGACTGTAATTGAATCTTAGTTCTCCAATTTCCAATTCTGAGCCATTATCCATTATACTACTCGCACATCCAAGCTTACAGCAACTGGTACTCCCAAGTGGACACCCATCCAGGTACTATCTAGATTCAATGTTTCTTAACTTCAGTGATCATATGGGAACTGGTGTTTCAATTTGATGTGATTGTAAGTCTGATGTAGTTAAAGCTTGTTATCATAAAGCCAATATTAAAAAAGTAAACTTAAGGGTGTGTGTGGTGGTGGGAGAAAGCTCAAATTTTTAATAATAATGTTATTACTATCATGCTGTTTTTGTCAAGGTTAAAACATCCATTAATTGCTTTATTAACGTGTCATAAATAATTAATTGCACAATAATTACATAATAGATATCTTAATATAAAATAGTAAATTTTAATAATTCTAATATTATGGCTGATTTTTTTTCTTTTTGCTATGTCTCTTCATGGATCTACACATATTCCCTTTCTTTATTCTCTGTGAAAAGGTTTCTGAGGAACAACAGTTCTGCTATTGTCTTTTCCACAGTTTTGAATTCAGAGTAGGCTTTCTTCTAGACTGGCTGCCAGCCATAGCTTTAAAGCCAAGTCTACTCTGCTAACATTCAGTTGTGAAGAAAAGAGATGGATTCATGCCTTTCCCAAGAGCATTTGTGAAAAAGTGAATGCAATAGACTAGCCTGGAACTTGAACTCTCCATGCTGATTCTCTTTTCCATGCTGATAACCATTAACTTTTTATCACTGAAGGCATGTAACATATATTCAGTAAAAGGTTGAAGAGTGCAGCAGAAATCTGCCTTAAAGGGGAGCAGGCAAAACAAAGATGAGAGCCTGCCTGAAATCAACATTGATATAAAGACAATAAAAGAAGTTTTGTGAGAAATTCTTTTAGCAATATTCTATGTGTAATTATCACCTTTCCTATGTGCTGTGTTCCTTCAGGATGTGAGCAATCATGGTTTTATGTCCTGTGAGTATCAAATTCTCCAGGCCCTCTTTCATCATTAAGTGACCCAGAAAGTTAAATTGCCTCTTTCTAATTTGAAGTATCCTTTTTTTTCCATCTTCCTTAAAAATGATTACCTATATTGTAATAGTATAATTATCACCTAAGCTTAGGATATTTCTGCCATATCTGTGGTGAGTAATAGAGAGCAGTTTTGTTTTAGAGGCATTAAAGTTAACCAGCCAATTCCTGCCCCATACAACTGATTGGTGGTCCTTTTCAAGGCTAACAGCCAGGTTAGCTTTGTCAGTGATAACAAACTTGCTATTGAGGCAGGAGTAAATAGTAGTGTCATCAGCATAAATGCCTACTTGGGAACTGATGATGTTGGGGAGATCGTTAATAAAGATAAGGAACAGAGTAGGGCCCAGGATAGAACCTTGGGGAACACCTGTGTTCGTGGGAAAGGAACTGGAGGGGAATCCATCAGGGATGACCTTCATTACACGGTTTGACAGGAATGATCGTATTAAGTCAAAAAATTGACCAGAAATTCTGTATTTCTTAAACTTACAAAGGAGGCTGGCATGCTAGACCATATCAAATACTTTAGAGATATCTAGAGCCATGGCACAAGTTTCTCTGTTATTGTGGAGTGTTTGATAAACAATTTCAGTTATGGCCATGAGCACATCAGCTGTAGAACGGGCAAAGCGGAAACCGTATTGCTTATCAGAGAGCATATCATAGGATATAAGGTGATTAACCACTTCGGCATTGATTAAAGCTTCAAAGACTTTGCTGAAGAGTGATAGGAGATTGATAACACGGTAGTTAGGTAGGTCAGAAGGGTCTCTAGAGTTCTTAAAGACAAGTACAATAGATGAGGACTTCCAACAGGCAGGAAACCAAGATGCAATGAGGCAGTAGTTATATGATTTGGAGAGGGCAGGGGCCAGTTCAGGAGCACATTTCTTCAGGACAATGGCTGGTATCCCATTTCCACCACTAGCCTTATGGGAGTCTAATTTTGAGATGATACCCAATATCAACAATGGGGTTATGTGCAACTTGTTCAATAGAGGCTTGGTTCTAGGGGGGGAGGAATCGGGTGTGGGTATACCGGATGAGTCAAGGGTTGAGTTGGATGAGAATTTCTGAGCAAAGCACTCAGCCTTATCAGCAGAGTAGGTCAGAACCTCAAAATGATTGAACAAAGGAGGTATTGAAGGTTTTCTGTTGTTAAGTCTGCTCTTGCAGAGATGCCAATAATCCTTGGAGCCGAATTTGTGAGATGCAATATGTTGTTTCATTCTATCAGCAAATATTGCCTTTACTTCATTGAGGACATGTTTGCAGTTGTTATGGGCTGGGACAAAGAGACATCTATTGCGATCTGACATGTCACTGCAATATAGGTGGAAGAAGTGATTCCTATGGGCAATGGCAGCTGAGCAAGCAGCAGAGAACCAAGAGGATGAGTGCGATTTAACCTTATATTTCCTAGCGGGGATGAAAGCCTCAATTCCAGCTTTTACCCAGGAGGAGACCTCAGAAGTGCATTCTTGAACAGGGAGCTTAAAGACCACATCCCAGGGTACATTGTGAAGGAAATCCCGGAATGAGTCCCAGTCTGCTCATTGATAACAGAAAGATGTTCTGTTGGTAGGAGCTTCTTTGCTGGGGATGGTGTTCTAATAATTTTTGTATATAGATCAATTCCAAAATATTTTTATTAATCTGAATCCAAATAAGTGCCTTCTTTGATATGCATACATTATCAACTTTGAAATGAGCAGTCAAAATGATATAATAAAGAAAATGAAGCAATAGTTTTTTATCATCAGGAGAAAAAAAAAAGAAACATGCAAAAAAGAGACAATGTTTCTTGATATTCATTTTTAGGTGTATGTTGAAAAATCTCTGCAGGCGGTATATAAGCCTGAATTGTGCAGAAATGTGTGCATGACAAGATGGAGAAATACTTGCTAATAGAAAAAATGCTCTAGGCAGGGACAAACCAGAAAATGAAATGTCACTAGGTTGGAGGTCCTGAAATACTAAGTACATACATGCAAGCGAGTTGAATCATGAGAACTATATATATATATATATATATATATATATATATATATCTGTGAGGGGATGCTGAAAAGTTCTGTCTGACACACTTTCCAAAACCTGACCAAACACAAGATTTTTTTTTAAGGACTACTTAATGAGGCTGAGAACTTTTCAGAACCATATATATATATATATATATATATATATATATATATATATATATATGAATATAAAAGAGAGAGAAATAAATAAATAAATATTGGGAATGGCATTCTTACATTATATTTGACAAAAAAATAAAAGAAGGAAAAGGAATACAGAGAAAGTAAACGAGGAAAAAGAAGAAATAACAATGGCACATGCAGACACACAGACACAAAAAGAGAAAAAAATTAACCTGACACCAGTAATAAGAGCTTCCAACTAGCACATAAATTAATCAAACTTAGTATACAAATAATGAAAAATGAGAAAAACAGCAGTCAATTGCTGAAAACCTCCTGAAGAGTGGACTGAACAATTACAAAAAATTTGTCTAGAAAACTCTGGAGTTGATGTGCTGAATATAACATCAATCAGCTAAGAAAAAAATTCTATTTGTATTAATATTTTATATATATATACAAAAGGGACCAATTTATTTGTATAAAAATGGTCGATCTGAGGAATTAGGATCGAATTTCGATCCTAAGGAAATAAATTATAATCATCATGAAACCTTAAAGTTGTCTGTTTCTTAATTAGTATTTGCTCTGTTTTCACTTTGAGCTCTCTGGATTATATCCTCCTTGGAATTATCCATACAGATTACCAAACACATCATAAACTATATATGTAGAAATGTTCTAAAAGAGATATGATCAACCATATATGAGTAATTACACACACATACAGGTGAGCAAATTATTTATTTCATCAATGGTGCAGACAAAACAGTTCTCAATGTTGTAAAACAGAGCTATAAAGCTTATATTAATAATTACGCATATACCTACGTTTACAGTACAACTCAGAGTTTCAGAGTACAACTCAGAGTTTCAGGTACAAAAATTACAAACTGTTCAATATGGGTGTTTTTTTTTAAAATTCTAGGTCTTATGTGAGCAACGCTATATTGTGTATGGATTAAAAAACAGCCATATTGAACAGTTTGTAACTTTTTGTACCTGATTATTGACAAAGATATGAAACTCTGAGTTGTACTGTAAATGTAGGTATATGTGTAATTATATATATATATATATATATATATATATATATATATATAACTATGAACCTAAATATAAATAGCCAGGCAAACCTACTTAGATCCTATGCAGATCGTCAGGGTACACTAGCCAGTGTACTCTGATGATCTGTGTAGGTGGAACCTAGGTAGGTTTGCCTGGCTCTTTAGGTTCATAGATTAGTGTATTGAGCACTTTTTTTTAGTGACTTTTGCTTTACTCATGTTGGAGATTTTTTTCCTTGGACTCTGAGCTTGGATTCTGGACAATTATTTTCACCTCAGTTACATGTTCCTGGTTCTTTCTTTTTATATCCCTTATTTTTCCTTGGATATTAGTTTGTTCATTTACAAGTTAAAACACTTAAGGTTTTTCCAGACGAGTACAATTACTTATATTTATAATATTATATATATATATATATATTTCTCATTACTATAAATTTTATGACATGTTTCATGTGGATGCATGTCTTTGAGTAGACATGCATGGTTTATTTTTTTTTTTTTATTAAAATAATAAACAGTGAATTTAACATCTATCACTCTTGTGATCAAAACTCCCAATAAAGAAAATGTGCCCCCTGAACAATAATCAAAACTGTATTCCTCATTGTTTTTCTTCTTTTTGGATGTACTAGTAGTGTAATGGATATTGGTGTAGAAAATGGAATTGGCATGCTGAGTTCAAAACCCAAGTTAGTCTTTTGAGTTTACTTTCGCACAAATTCTATTTCTGTTCCTCTATTACTAACTCTGTGATAAATAAGAGTAGATTGGGCTCTTAAGCTTTTGGTGGCAACACATTTAAAAGAAGGAAAACTCTGAATTCAAAACTGTGGAGAAGGTAACAGGAAATCCCTCTACTATCTTTCCCAAGAAGTTATGGCTATTCACAGATAATAAAATGAAAAAAAAAGGCATTTGTGCTAAGTCATAATCATTTATGCCCTGAAAGGGATATGGCATTGGAAATAGTTTCCTTTTTAATCAGGGGAAACCAGATTAAAGTACATTTTCTTTATTGGGGCTTTTGATAACTAGGCCAGTAGACATTAATTTCCCTAAGAAAACAAGGTTGTCTACTCAAACATATGTACTTATTTATAACATTTATTAGAACTATGCATATATGTAAATATACATGAATAGTATATGTATCTATATATCAATATTTCCATCTTCATGTATAGACTTACACAAACACATACATACATACATACAAAAAGGAGGAAATTACACATTTATTCTATAATGCTTTTCAACTTAACTAATCTCAGATATGATTTCAAAACTATTGATTTGGACTATTTCAGGACTATTATTCTATGTGCAATGCTTCTTCAACTTAAATAATCTCAGATATGATTTCAGAACTATTAACACACATACACACACACTATATAACCAATTTCCCATTATAACATGATTGCTCCCAACTATTTACTTGTAAATTCATGCACTGCCACTTTTTACATTTCTTTCAAATGAGAGAATTTTTTTGGAAAAGAATGATAACGCATAAACTATCATGCTATTCCTGGATACACCAGTGTATGGAAGAGAAAAGTATTTTATACTGGTCATGAACTCCTGGAGCTTGACTTTATAGAAAAAGGCGAATGTTGGTTAGCAGTTCAAAATCAGACTTTTATTATCTATTTTTGATAGACATGTTGAATTTTCTCATTGAGAACTAAATTACTCAGTGTACTGACACATCCTAAAGGAAAGAAATCAAAGTTCCTTTTTGATTTCATAGAAAATATTCTAAAAAATTTTTCTAAATGGCATGAAAAAACATAAGAATGAAAACGTTAATGTGCGCCAACTAAGATTGATTTTACCCAAACTTTGTTACTTGTTTACTTTTTTTTTCTAAATCATTTTACTCCAAGCAAGGTGATAAAGCCACTAAGATGCAAATGGTTACTGGGAGTGAAAGAGAACGAGAAGAATTTAGGAGAATCAACTAGAGATATTTTACCAATATATTACGCATATTCCATATTACATATTTTCTTGAATAAGAGTTAGCTTTCCAATAAAAAATGAAAGCTAACTCTTATTCAAGAAAATATGTAATATGGAATATGCGTAATATATTGGTAAAATATCTTGCCAGTCACTACAAGACAATGAAATTGCCTTCATCACCATTTATCAATTGTGTTGAATCACTAATTCACTACCAGAATCTGTCTATATTTTTGAGAAGAGGTATTATGTACACTATTTACATTAAACATAGCACATCGGAATAGAACAGTCTACCCCAGGGATCGAAATAAAGGGTTCAGTTCGACATTCCAACCACCTGAAAAAGGCCGGAGTGTACAACGGCTGGAATGTAATAAATATGGTGACAAAAGATGAGGATAATAGTCCAAATAATGTAAATAGTGTTCAATACCAGACTAAGAATATTCAAGCCAAAAAAATTCCTCTTGGAATTTCTCATCAACTATTCCAGGAAGAAAAAGAAATTCTCATGCGATATCTAGTCAATGTCTCAGTTTATAATATGCTGGATCCATCAATATATTCAAATCCTTCTGAAATTCATTAGTTGAGAGAGTTTAGTCCGACAATGACTACACAAAATTTGATTGCATACATAACTGGGAAAAAAATGTAAATGTCAATAAAATAAAAAGACTGACAGCATCTTTTAAAAATGAGTAAATATCTTCACATAATTTCATTTACTTTATTCACCAAAGACTTTGTTTCAAAGATTCATTGAGACCATTATCTTTATCATTGTTATTTTTTTAAACATTTATCAAAAAAATGTCTAATTAAAATCAGTGAGTTATCTCTTAACCTTTTAATCTATAAAAAAAATACACAGCATTTCCTGACATATGTGTTTTTTTTTTAAATTTCATTGTTTAAATGCCATATACTATAGAGTTGCTGATCTTTGATTAAAACCTCTCTCCCCCCAATTTGATACACTAGTATCTTGATGACTCTATAATGAAATATGTTTGGTTATAAATGATTAAATTTACAAATCAAAATAATCCTAAAATACTAAAAAGTTTAGTATATAAGTAATGGATGGATCATCAATTGAAGGTTATTCATTTTTTTCTTTTCTTATATATTCTTTACCAAATTCCATTCACAAAGAGATACCCAAAAGTTTGGGGTATTTGAACTTTGAACAGGTTAATCAACCTGTTCATCTGTCACTAAGCATTTCCTGTATCATGCCAGACATTTCACATATGTCTCAAAATCCATTCACAAAGAAACTTCATCTACTAATTTTTTTTGAAGAACCTTTTTAGCATGTTAATTTTACCAAGTTTTTTGGTAGTACCTCATATAATGCCTATAAAAATAATAATATGCCAACTCAAGTTTAATTTTACAATGAGTACACAATATGAACATTTAAATCTTTCAAAAGCACCCACATCTGAGTTGATTCTGAGAAGACACATTTCCATATATGCAAACATATTTTCATATATCCAAACACAGCTGCATTTTATTGAGGCATAAACAAGCTTATAAGAGAAAGCTTTCCTTTTTGCAACAAAACCATTGTGGCATATCACATAACATGGAAAAATAATAAATTATGCCAGAGCAATATATTCATTTCACCTGGGTGAGGATAATTGCAACTAAATAATTTTTATTATGACTTATGTGCATTTGAGGATGAAGATGCTTATGTGTGCTTAATGGGGTATTACGAAAGGAGATCTATATATGCAGGCAGTGGATGCTTGATACTGGCATACATGATATATAATTATATTAACTGCATTTCTATGGTGCAACATATACACTGGTAAATAATATATGATCGATAAACAGTTTTGAGAAGATTCACTGCTGCTTGGACAAAATTCACCAGCCAGGAGCTGTAGTGACAAAATTTTGGGGAGCAATTTCTGGTGGCACATTCAATATCCCTCCACTATCACAATTTAACATATAGAAGTTTGATTGCCCAGTTAGAAATGTATTACCATTGCCTCAAAGTAGTACAAAAAAAAGAAGCTAAGGCAAGTATTCTTGCCTATACTGTAACTGGAAAAGATTATATGTGTTGTAACCTAGGGAAGGTTATGGAAGTGAATAATCACATGAAGGTTGGTAATGAACAATAATACTTAAGACACAAACAACACCTATAAGATTCGCCAGCAGTGCATAGAAGTAGTAGTCAACTGCTAGAAGTGAGTCAAGTGAATTCCACAATGAATCTCCAACTGCAGACCAACATACAGTATTTACTACTGTATTTATGTTGATGAAGACATACCCATTATCGTCCATAGGTATGTTATAACAATAAGGTTGCAAGATAGTGTTAGAATGCTTTCTTGCATGTTTGGTTGGAATGCTTTGAGATGGAACTGAGGACTGTCTTTTTATTATGATATATGACCAATGTCAAGAGGGCAGATACTTCTATGTGCCATGTCCCTTCAGGATATTGGCAGTCACGGCTCTCCACAATTTCCTGTCCTTTGGAGTGCTTAATAAATTTTATCTTTTTGTTATCTCTCTTAAACCTTGTTCTGCCATCCATTTACTCAAGCTGGCTAGGTATGTTATACATTGTTTTCCTCTGGCTTTCTTACCTTCAATCTATCCTGTGAGTATAAAATTTTCCAAGCCCACTTTCCTTATTATGTACCCTAGAAATTTCAGCTATCTCTTCCTGATGTTAAGTATAAGTTTCCTTTTTGTTTCCATCTTCTCTAAAACTTTGCCATTGCTCACATGATGTTCATGGTATTCTCACCATCCTTCCATAGCACCACATTTCTGTTGCTTCAAGTCTTTTCTTCATTTGTGAGGAGACTGTCCAGCATTCACTGCCATATAGAAGGACTGATATTACATAAGTTCAGTACTCTTCTTTGTTTCTAATAAATTTTTTCTGTTTCTTAATAGCATTTTGGAAGGCATCTTTTGCTATCTCAATGCAGCGTCAGATTTCTGTGTTACACTTTCCATCCTCTGTTAAACTACTTTCCAGATATTTAAATTATTTTAGAGAACCTTATTTATTTAGGTAGACCAGACAAAAGAAAAATAGATAGATTCCTCACAGTTAGTACACTGAGCTGGGAAATAGCTTAAAATCTATACTTATGGAAAGCAATGCTGTGGTGATTGCACAAACACATGCAATTGCAAAAACCAAACAAATTTTCCTCTCCCAACATTACACTTTTCAGCCAAAATGAAAATTGAATGAAAAATGACTTTTAATGAACACTATTTACATTATTCAGACTATTGGCCTCATCTTTGTCGCCATATTTATCACAATGTTTTGGCCATTGTACACTCTGGCCTTCTTCAGGTGGTTGGAATATCAAACTGAACCCTTTATTTCGCCCACTGGTAGACCATTCTAGTTCCACATGCCATGTCTAATGGATGTCAGTTATCAGTTATCTCCTGTTAATTCCCCTCTCCAACTTCTCCACTGCCTTAACCAGGTATTGAACTCACACTCTTTGGATCCTGTCATGCCTTTATCCACTGTGCCAGGTGTCCTTGAGGACATCTGGGTATGAATTTCTGGGTATTATAAACCTAATGTCTCAGTAACCATTTTTTATCAATGTTATATTGCAATTTTTGCTGTTATTATTGTTTTTTTCTGGCACTCCTTATTACTGGTTCCCATATTGTATTCATTTCTATGCTTGGTCGGCTCAAGTGATTTTTGTGGCCTAGCATATGTGCTTATTCCTTAAGTTTACAAATTTTCCAATGATGTTCTATGTCTATGATTTCAACCTGATCCTACAGACGACAGTGATTTCCCTTTTCTCCCCATATATGGTCAGCCATGCCTGTTTTTTCCACTTCCCCTTTCTGGTGTTTTTGAAGCCTTACCTTAAGGGGGCGGCCTCTCTCCCCTTAAGGTATTTTCAAATTTTTATCCAAACACTTTTCATCAAATTTTCCTCACCCAACATGACATTTTATCCAAGTGTTGTTTTTAGTCAAAAATAAGAAGTCCTTCAGTTGATACAGAATAAATGGGAGATGTTTTTTTTTTTATATATATACTGCTTGCTCTGTTGATCTTTTAGAGTATAAAAAAAGAGTTACACATGTTTTTTTCCATGATTGTTTCTAAGTCAAATCTGTGCTTCAAGAAGTTACTTTCTGAAATTTTTACAATGGACATGCCATAACACAATTCTTATAGAAAACATTTTGGAAAATCCTTGACCAGAGAAACTCCTTAAGTACCTCCAAAATTTCAACAAAGTACCAAAAACAACTTGTCTGTAACAAGAATCATCACTGCCAAAATTTTCAGACTGACACTATTAAAAAAAGATAAGTTTTCAATTTGATACGTAACATAAAACTGGTGCAAGACAGAACTCTAATAATTTGCATTAAAAATGCTATGTATGATAATTCTAGGTATTTAGCACTAATCAGTGTTCCGTCTAAGTGTAGGTAATTTAGGAGAATCCATTAACTGCATGTGATCAAAGCATGAAACTGGTAATTTTTGTTCTAAGCATTTTATCATTCATTTTTGGAAAATACCTATTTTAATGAACAATTATATATTGCTTGGTCATTACTCATAATATGTATTTTCAATTATTTTTACTGAATTTCTTCAGGCAAATATAGAAATTCGTGAATTTTGCGATTTTATACATTCTGCTCTTTTCCTTCATTATTTAACATAATTTTTATGGAGTTTATACATATATATATATATATATATATATATATATATATATATATATATAAAATGGGCATGTGGCCAAGGGGTTAGAACATTCGCTTTCTGACCATGAGACCCAGATCTGAATCTCACCATGGTCAATTTGTCACTAAGGAGATGTCCTGATGTTATCGATCTGGAGGGAGGAATGATCCTAGTGTACGCCACCTTTGGAAAGTGTCTAAAAACCATACTATGGTTTGACTCAAGTCTTGTGAATGAAATTGGGTAGATGCAACACTCAGAGCTGTCGATAGCTGTGCTAGCACAAAGTCACAAGTCATCATGAATGAGGGTTTGAGTGTGCTGGTGTTTTTGAGATTGTTGATCATTCTCTCTAACAGAAACTGGAACTAAAGTCTGCTCAGCATAGTTGCAGTATAAATCACAGGTTGACTCTGTGGGTGTTGAGCAAACACAAATGTGCCTGAACAGGAGTCTGCAATAGGGATTGGCTAGCAGCCCCAGTAGATAGGTATCCCGAATACAAGTTGCCAGCTATTATATATATATATATATATATAAATATATATATATATATATACACACACACACACAAACACATATATATTTAAGTAATGAAAATCTTGGTAATCTGTATGGATAATCCCAAAGAGAATGAAATCCTGAGAGCTCAATGTTAATTCAGAGCAAATAATTTAACTTAAAGAAAAACAAACCACTTTAAGGCTCCATTGTAATAATTTATTTCATCAGAGACTTTTATTTTTCCCTGGATCTTCAGAAATCACTTTTAAAGAGTGAAACAAAAAATGAAATTAAAATTTACACTTTTGACAGGCAGTATTAAGCTTATATAAGTTGACATAGAAGGTAGCGAGGGATGGTGTGAGAGACATGGTCGAGTTTAGAGAGGAAAGCGAGAGTTTTAAAATTTATTTTTATATTTCTTTTTATTATAATACGTAATATGAGGAAGAAGGGGGTAAAGATCAGACATTGACCTATTTAATTGGTCAACTCAACGGAAATGATGTGGGGAAAGGAAAAGGAGAAAAAAAGGGAAAAAGAATATATATATATATATATATATAAAATTATATTATCTGAAATTCTTCCTCTTCCAGAGTTCAAAAATAAAATAAATTAACTGGATGTTAGTTTAGTTTTCCCTAGCTTTTTTTCATTTTTAGGAGACAATACAACTTATCTTAAAATCTAAATAAGTAGTTTTCATTAAGGAACAGTGTTTACAAAATTACCTGTCCCTAATTACATTATTCAGACTATTGTCCTCATCTTTGTCACCATATTTATCACAACGTTTCGGCTGTTGTACACTCTGGCCTTCTTCAGGTGGTTGGAATGTTGAACTGAACCATTTATTTTGCTCACTGGGTGAAACTGTTAATGGATGTCAGTTATCAGTTATCTCCTGTTATTAGGTTGGTGCAAAAATAATGACGGTATTTGACGTATTTTTTAACGTCAGAAACCGTCATTATTTTTGCACCAACCTAATAATTCCCCTCTCAAAGTTCTCCATTCCCTAACAGACTACCCAGTAAGCAAAATAAAGGGTTCAGTTCAACATTCCTGAAGAAGGCCAGAGTGTAGAACAGCTGAAACGTTGTGATAAATATGGCGAAAAAGATGGGGACAATAGTCCGAATAATGTAAATGGTGTACATGATACCTCATCTCAGAAATATAGACAGATATTAACTGTCCCTACTACTAACGTCACACCCTAAACTCCAAATTTTATTTACTAATTTTAAAAAAAATTAATTTCTTACATATATTTTCTTAATGTTTTCCAATAATAGTTCACCTATCACCCAGTTCATACTCCTTGTCATTTGAACAGATGTAGTAGCCTTCTGTTTAGGACTGAAATTCTGGTTTCTTATACTAAAGTTTCCTCATTCTATTTCACACCCAGTAACCCATTGCATCTTAGTGGCATTATTAGCTTGAAATGAATAAAAGAAAAACCCATTTCCTTACACTTTCCCAAATCACTGATTTATTCATTCATTCATTTTCTATGGCTTATCACTCCATTGCAGATTATTTAAAGCCACAAAAATTGTACTTCACAACAGGACATGAAACTTTATCAACTTCTCCATCAGGGAATAATATAAAATGTTTTCTAACAAATATTAACAATATTAATGTGAAAATAAGATGCTGTGGAGAACCATTATCATTTTCAACATGAAAGGACTTGGGACATAAAAAAAGGATGTGAAATATTTCTTTTTCTGTTAACAAATATTAACACTCAAATATCACAAGAAGAATCTATTAAGCAAATACATTAACATTTTCATTCTCTCTGGTTTATTACACAATATATAGTAACATAGCAAATGCTAAATATATATATATATAACAAGTAAACAATATCAAAATTTCCATAGTAGATCTATTGTATGAAGAGATATTGTAAAAACAATGTTATTAAAAAAATTGAATACTGTTGCCTTAATCATGCCCATTTAACTTAAATTTAGGTTTTAAATTATTTGAAACTTTTCATTGTAAAAATATCCAGTCTGATGTCGGTTCTCTATATAACTTTAAATTTATTCTTGAAAGAAATAGAAAATGTCATACAGAATTATTACATAATCCAATTAAAGCAATCTGTGATAATAGTTACTTGTGTTATGA
This sequence comes from Acanthosepion lycidas, assembly GCA_963932145.1. NCBI lineage: Eukaryota > Metazoa > Mollusca > Cephalopoda > Sepiida > Sepiidae > Acanthosepion > Acanthosepion lycidas. Next base: position 16,851,746 of record OZ010580.1, on the reverse strand, counting down.
ATAAATGAAATATCTTCAGGTAACATTCATTATTTAAAAGTGAAAAAACTAGTTTATCAAACAAAATTATCAACTTCTGACTTTAAATTTGTTTTAAGAAATTTTAAGTACTTAATCTGTAGATTAAAATCTAAAAGAAAATTTTGTGGCCAGTAATTAATGTAAATATTACTGACAAAATCTAGATATTAAATTGATAAATATATGACATGTTGATTTTAATTTAATTTTATTTCTTTTGCACCATTTATAAATCATTGCAAGACATAAAAATATACTGTCATGGATTTATAATATAAAAATGAATAACCGCTTCAGAGTATCAATAAAAATATTCCAAGAAAAAGTGTTCTTGAACTTATAGTCTTACTGATTAGGGGGGGGGGAATTTGCATTAAATATTGATTACAAAATCCAAAAATCAAGAAAAACCAGACATCATTTCATAATTTGAATTTAACATTTGTTCCATCTGGGACTATTTTTTTTCAAAACAAAATATATGCTTAAACTACACATTGCCCAAATTTCACAACAATTTCAAATTTTAGACAGAAAATTAGAGAAAAAAAATAATGTATTTTTATGATGACCAACAATGATTTGCTGTTCTCTTTTGTTAAATTTGAAGCTACTGTTTTTGTTACATGATCACGGTTCATCAAATGATAATTTTCTGTGTGTAGACCAGACAGTTCTGCTTAGATGATTAAATAAAAACAACTTCAAGTCATAGATTTACACAGAAAAAGTTCTGTAGGCCATAGAGAGTTCACCAAAACAGATCTTAAGCAGAAGAATAAGTCTTTGAATGATAATAGAGAGATGGCAAAAAACAAAAAAATAATTAGCTTACCAATTGCATTTCCAAGTGATGCCTGGTAACGAACATCAGACCTGGAATAAAATAAAAAAGAATGATAACACAAGAAATATCAGAATTTTTACGACAGACTTCAAGAGCAGTAGTAATTGTCCAACTGTGGATGGAACAGAATACTTCTTTTCTTTATGACAAAGTTATCAAATGGTTGCTCATTGTTCTATGTATATTTGAAGCCTCTACAGATCTGGCTCAATCATTTATATTGAGAATTTTCATTATTTTAGACATTGATCTGGAATTAACATGTGTAATGTATACTGAAAGCAATACTGATCACTATTTTGACAATAAATTAACTATTCTTGCTAATTATGACTCATTTACAAAGTTAGAAATTCCCATTTACCAAATGAGTTATAGTTAACAAGTACAACTTAAATATAACAATTTTTTCAAATACTTTTTTATCCACTTTCCAAATTTAGAAAAGCATTATTTCTGAAAAACAATTATGATACTCATTTTGTTATTACAGAAAATACTAAGAAAAAAAAATGTAATTTTAAGAATATGGATAAAAATACTAAAACTTATTTATAACAACCACAATTCAAACTCCTGCTATTATAGAAAATATATATTTTTATAATTGATCAAGGGGAGATAAAAAAAGAAGTCACATAACCACCTTGTAAATTATACTGTACATTTCAGGCAACATTCAAGTTTCTATTTTGCTTTTAGTAAAATTATTTACAGTACAAAATTTGGGTATCGAGGAGGGAACTACCAATGCTATTAAAATCTTTCTCCAGAGATAGATTATTTATCTAATGGGCAGTCTAAATATGCCTGGAGGAATCACTTCTTAATTTTTATTTTTGACAAAACATTGTTCATCAGATACTGCTGAACGTTTGCATTAATATACCAAAGTGGTTTCCAGAAATAGTTCAGAGACAAACAATATAGATCAAAATAATTCAATAACAAATAATATCCCCTAAAATCTTATATTATTTTTACTGTCTTAAAAATATAAATGAGACAATAGTATAAAATTCAAGGTTATACCAGTCTCCTCATAAAGTTTATGTGATTTGAAAGTTGTAGCATATTTTTGATTTGATTGCCCATGTTGTTCATATAGCTGTGAGCTAGTATGAAACACATAAACATTTTAGATTGTCAATAAAAATATTCCAGAAAAAGGTTTTTCTAAATTTTCAGTCTTACTAATAGTGGGAAAAATATGCATTAAATATTGATTATAAAATAAAAAAAAGAGGAAAAAACAAACAAACCTTGTTTCATAACTTGAATTTAGCATTGTTCCATCTGGACCTTTTTGTAATACACCAATCCATACTTGGTGCTTGTCTATAACATGAGGATTCTGTAGCACCACAGGAAATGGACTGTTAAAAAAAATAAGAGAATCATTTTTAAAGTTAGTTGAAATAAAACTTAAAAAAAAATATAATCCAGATCTTCTGGTAGTCAATTTTATTTGGTTTAAAGTTCATACAATAACCTTACTTAAATAAGGTTTCAGATAATTATAGACATATACAAATATGTATATACAAAGGATGCAGAAAAGTTCTCAATTTGACCAACATACCTTGAGGGAAAAAAAGTTTTAGTATTTGGTTAGAATTTGGGAAGTAGCTTTGACAGAACTTTTCTGAACTAATCTCTTTGTATGTCTATTATTTCATGGAAGTTCAGTTTTTCCTTCAGTATTTTTCTGCTTTTGTTAAATGGTGTTATCTATCTTGTTGACATGTTTTAGGCAAAAGAAAGATTTTTTTTTCTTCCTTGAAGCTCTGTTTGTTTGCATATTTTAAGTAAATCTACTTCAGTGCATCAAACCCTGAGAATATATTGTAGAGCAAATAACATCTGTTTTTCTTTTGAGCTGCTGAACTGATTTCAGTCAAATTCCACAAACAATAGTGTACCAAGTTTGAAAGACTGGAATAAATAATGATTTAAAAAAATAAGATTTGTCATATTAACAACAAAAGTTCTGAAATGAAAGAAACAAGTTGTAAGTACAACTTAAATGTAAATTATTAAAATTTGCATTGAAGAATCTAAATTCAAACAATATTCTTGAAGAAAAAAAGTTAATTTAAAGAAGTTTTTCACTTTCAGTAACATATTTCTTATGAATATTCTCAAATTCTTAAAGTTGAAATCATTATTTACGAGATTTCATACTTAGTATTTAATAAAAACGATTGTTAAAAAGAGCGAAAGCAATTTTATTTTCCTTGTAGACATAATGCCATTTTGAAATTTAGCTGGAAAGTTAATGCATTTTTCATTGAACTAAAGAAAAAAACTGCTGCTTTTCATCAAGCCATCAGAGAAGAAAATGAAGTTGCAGTGTTTAGGTAACAGGTATACATTTTTCTGTCTGCAACTTATGAATTCTTAAGTTATTTTCTTTATAATAATTTATACCATATGACCACTTGACTGTTTCAAAATTCTCTTATCTTGTGCTTATGTTATTTCTTTTTTTGTTTTTTTGTTCACTGTATATCTGTATAACTCATTGACTGTGGATAATAAGAATTTCCATCACTGCAGTTCTATAGCACATATACGTTTCTTTGATTTTGCTGTAATGTACTTTCCCTTTATTTTCATTATTCTTTTTTGTTTCTAATAAAATTTTCCTGTTTGTTAATATGTTGCTTAGCTTTTGGAAGGCATCTTTCACAATCCCAATGCACTTTCAGATTTTTGTTTTCACATTTTCTGTCCTGTTATACATAACTATCTCTTGTCTAAAATGTGGATCTTATATTCTCACTTGTTATGCCTAAGAGACTACTCCCTGGGGCTGTGTTTATATATTTTATATTGTTATGCAGCTTGTTCCCATGCTTGCAAAATAAGGTGCAGCTGTGAGATCACATGATTCTGTAATTGTCAGCTGGGTGTTCACCTCAGGTCAACCCTGCACTTGACTCCTTTGATGATCTGGTGCAATAGTGAGTGCCAATTCTACTTTGGCATAATGCACAAAAGAACACAATAATGATTGTAATTTCAAGCAATAGACAAAAATATTATTATTAAACTATGAATGTTTCTAACATTTAAACTTGGAACTAGGTTTCTGCTTATAATTTTGAGATGAGGTATTGTAACTATTTACATTGTTCAGATTGTTGTCTTCATCCCCAAGGACACATGGCCCAGTGAATAAAAATGTTGATTGAAGTAATCCAGTGATTTGACCCAAAGAGTTATGAGTTCAATACCTGGCCACAGCAGAGGTGAACAAAACTTGGAGAGTTGAGTTACTAAAGGAAAATAACTGAAACTGACAGAAGGCGTGATACAGTGAACGAAATGAAGGGTTTGGTTCAAAATTTGAAAGTAATTCTCCTGAAGAAAGCCAGAGTGTACAACAGCTGAAACGTTGTAAAGATGACAATAGTCTGAACAATGTAAATAGTGTAAACTGAAACCATGTTGAAATGAACAAAATAAAAAAAATCTCATCTGGTTAGTTATATGATAAAGAATTTAGAAAGACTTTATTGACATTTTTAAAGCAAAAGGTTGATAAAGAATTTAGAAAGACTTTATTGACATTTTTAAAGCAAAAGGTCTGCCTTCCACAGCTGTAAAATTGACCAAACGGGAGATGAGAGCAATTCAACTGTTTATTGTATGAAGAAAAATAAATAAATCTCAATACTAAAGACTGTTTCACAATTCACAGTGGATCGGTCCAAAAGTGTGACCAGCATATAACAAACTTGGTTTACACAGGCCAAATCAGAAGACGCCTTCGCACAAACATGTAAAAATTCAGATATAACTGAAAATATATCTGTAAAAAGACAATATGGATAAAGATAAAAGGAAAACTTTTCCTAGCTGACACATTTTGTCCTCTGATGGACTTTATCAAGGCAAATGTAAGGATTATTTATAAACGGAAGTAAAAATGTTAGTTTTTTAGAAGTTTTAAATTTAAGAACACTCATAAATATAAATCAGGCTAAGTGAAAGTCAAGGTAAATAAGTAATTTAATGTGTAATAAATGAAAGTGAGTAAATGTCATTGTTAGATTTTTTTTTTTTACTCAGATGAAAATTTCTTGAGAGTGCCGCTCTTACCAAAATATAAATCGGCACCCCAGATTTTTCAAATATCTCCTTTCCTAAAAGGAAATACTTTTTCCAAGCCAACATACATGACTATAAAAATTTTAAAAAGTTAAAAGAAAAACCGTTAAATTCCAAACCATTTATTATTTAAAATATATATAATACATAAATTAATTTCTCAAAATTAAATAATGTAAATAATAATTACATTAAAAAAAAAAACTTTCAACTTTCATTTATTAGACATTAAATTACATCACTTAGTATCATAGGATGAAAAGCAACAGCTAAGAAAAGTTTTCTTTTTGTCTCTCTCTCTCTCTCTATATATATATATATATATATATATATATCAGAGTGAACATTGAAGCCAACACAGAGGTGACAGTCTCATTCATGCTAGACACAATCATCATGCCTGATGATTGTGTCCAGCATGAAACAGCCTGTCACCTCTGAGTGCTGACTTCAATGTTCACTTTTATATTTACACACGCTCTATCTAAGATATTGAGCACTTATAAATATAGCACACCTTAAGACTATATATATATATATATATATATATGTATAAAATGGCTGGTTACATGTTTGGAAGATAACCAATCCTTGTTACAGACACTTGCTCAGGCAACATCTACAGAGCCAACTCATAGTTTATACTGCAACTATCCTAAGATGAACTTAGTTATGGTTTTTGGGAGAGAGCACATGATCTGACATGATCAACAGTTTGAACAAGGCTAGTATACTCAAACTCTTGGTCACAATAACTTGTGACTTCATGCTAAGACAACCATCCATACAGTTCCATCTACCCAATATCACTTATAAGGCTTGAGTCAACCTGTGGTATGCTTTTCAGTCATTTTCCAAAAGTACTACCTGTTGTGATTGTCTTCGGAGGCTAATAACATCAAGTCATCTCGCTGATGCATGTCTGAGTGGTTGGAATGTTCACTTTCTTATGATGAGACATGGTTCTGAATATATATATATATATATGCATACATACAAACATACACACACAATTATAGGACTGGTGAATACAAAATAAATTCCAATAACCAAAAAATACTATTCTTCAAAAAAGAATGCTCAATACAGAGAAAAACTCTTTATTCTACATTCAACACCATCACTTGATAAGACACCAGGAGTGTTGAAACAAAATGGCTATTTTTCTAGTGATTTTATCATATATTTTTGTTATAATTTTCAAATAAATCATATATATATATATATATATATATATATATATATATATATATATTATACACACACATTACCATTACTAGCAGAATTAGTTCAACAGTCATATTCTACAGCTTCTTCAACTCCCCAGTGAGATCATTGTATTTTTTCATTATTGTCTTTTTCAAATTGCTTTCATCAGCCTACCGTATATATGTGTAAGTGTGTGTGTATGTGTAGATATATATATAAATAAATAATATATATATATATATATATATATATATATATATATTTTTCATCATTTTAAACATTTTTAGTGGATACTCATATCTGAATAGATGCTCCATTTATTTATTGAACAGTATATTAGTTTATTTTTGTTTACCAGCCTTGAATGTTTGAGATATCGTATTAAAGGAAAGTTTACGCTCCCTGGCAGGATTCAAGCCTGTGTACCTCTGGACAGAAGGAACTATTGTTAAGTCTGATATGCTCTGACCAATTAGTCAGCCAAGGCTGAATTGTACCTTTAAGAGAAACTACCTCTCACATATCTGAAATTTTTTTATACCTGTACAGTCTTGCATCCAAAAGTAAGCAAAGAGAATTTTAGAGAAAGTAATGGATATATGTATGTCTGTGTGAGTCCACATAAAAAATAATCACATGATTCTTTATAACATCATATGCACTTATATTAGATAATTTTTGTATCAACAAGCACAATAACATTATAATGCTAAAGTCACTGACCAGCTGAAACACAATGTACACATACACAAACTCATAAACTTGCTGACAGACAAAACACTTACACATACACACATACAGAACAAATAAAACTAAAAATCATACACCTTGGTCACATTGATAGATCATTTGATTTGACTTGTGGACCTATGCACACAAGTGCCACTCAAGTAAATATGGTGATGTCATGTGTGAGCAGACTGAACTTGCGTTTTGTCAATGGCAGTGTGACAAGTAGAACAAAGAAACCAAGACAGAGCTTAGGAAACAAATTCTTTATCCCCTCCCCCCCGACAAAAAAAAAAAAAAAAAAAAATAATAAAGATGGGGATTAAAGATAAGAAAGAAAAGAGTAAAGAAAATGTTCTGTCAATATTTAAGTTCTGTTGTCAAGTGGTGCTCGCTCCATTATGTGCAAAATAAGAAATGCATCTCCTTTGAACATTTTTCTTCCTCATGTAGGAATTCAAAGAATGTGTTCTTGGAATCAGATTCAGGAAGCTGGGAAAATAGCATCAGTTTGGTTAGAATCAGTCTGAAAACTTTTTCTTTTTTTTTTCTGAAGTTATGCTTTTTCCAAAAAAGTAAAATTTATCAGTAGCTAGAAGTAAAATTACTACAGCAGCAGATCTCTCTCTCTCAGAAAGTATTTGTGCATATGTGTGTATATTGAAACTCAAAATTATTCATACCCCTACAGTATTAGTGATTTTTTAAAAAATATTTTCACTAAAAACATGCTTTTTTTTCTTACTAAAATTAAGAAATAAAGAAAGACTTCTGAAACAAAAAATATATGAGGTATCTCAATAAAAATATTTTAATTGAGGAATTACTTGTAATTTGATCCAAAAAGACATGTTCAGAATTATTCCTACCTATGGCAAGAGAATTGGTTTTCAATGTCACTGACTACTCTTTCATATGCTTCCATTTTTTACTACTAAACTCTGTCAGCTATCTCTTTTTTCTTTATCAGTTCCTCTCATCCCAAGACTGCAGTTTATTAGGCGCAATAGCTGACGACAGACAAGGCACTTCCTCTCCATCTGTGAACATCTTTGTTTTCAGTGACTTTAATGCTCACCAAGACACACGTCTGAAAAATCCTAAAAGATACTGATGTTGTCAGTATACAGACATTAAATTTTTCCATTGCCCAATCCCTCACCCAAATTGTAGAATTCCCTACACGTTTACCTAGCCAAACTGAGCAACATGCTTCTCTATTGGATCTATTACTTACCTCCACTCCCAGCTCTTGCTGAGCTTCACAATACTGCCCTCTTGGTAAATCTGACCACTCTTGAAAAAAAAACTTGGGCTGGAACATCAGTGAACCTTCCAAAGTGATATCAAATTAGCCAAGAAAGGATTAATGGACAATAATGTCAATGTTCTAAAGTGCTGAGCTTTAATTCTAATTTGTGGAGAGAGCTGAAAGCACAAGTAATAGTAAGGAAACCCTTTCCAGCCTTAAGGACATAGAGACTTTAGCAAAAAAATAAGTAGGCCCAAATCTATTTTGAGACCTGAGGAAATTTGCTGATGAAGGATGAGAAATGGATACAGGATGTGGCAGATAATAAAGGCTTTCTAATTGATTATAAAGATATGGGTAGGAATAATTTCAAAATACCTTTTGTGACCAAATCACTTTATTGCAGTGGCCTGGAAACCTAGAATATCTCTGAAGAATTCCTGTACTCCATTTCAAATATAAGATAAGAACCTTTGCACTTTTTACACTCATAAATTGTCTTATTTCAAAGAAAGTATTATAATGAATAAAATTATGGTTTAAACTCTAAGTAGCATTAGAAATTAGTAGCACAATTTTAAAATTCTAGATAAATACACACAATTCTATTATATTTGATGTTCGTTAAGTTAGTTCACTGTAACAAATCTGGCTGGAATTTCAACTTTGAAATGCCAATCTGGAGAGAAAAATATTCACTAAGAAGAAAATACCTTGAAAGTCAGCTGATCTAACATTTCTTGACAATAAACAACATAATACATAATATTGCAAAAGCAATAATGGCAAAATGTGGTATGTGTGCTGGTGGAGAGAATAACAGGAGATCTGCTCAGAGTGAGCTAATTTTGACTCCAGCAGAGACTGGCGGCTTTAATTAAAAAAAAGAAAAAGAAAAAAAATCACATAGTTTTGTTCTTTCATTCTGATTAGAAGATCCCAACCTAGCAAACACACATTAATGGTTTTAATATAAAAACACACACACACACACGTTAACTATATGGACTCTTATGGTCCTACCAAGGATTGAACTCACCATCCTTGGCCAACAAATTTCTGAAAATATTAGGCTCCCACTCCTCAGCTTAATGGATTATGTTCTAAGCAGTGGCAGTAGTGCATCTCATTTCCTGTTAAAGAGGATTTAACATTTAGACATTATTTAAGTTTACTGAAATTTCTCTATAAACATTTTTCGAGTTGTCTGGTAAAGTGTTGTCACTCAGTTTATTGAGCAAGAACCTGATTTAACAACAAAGATTTGTCTTTCAATTTGACCTGAAGACAATGTCAAAAGATGTTATTAATAAAAAGATTTTCCACTGTCTCATTTCTCCCCTTTTCTTTGGATTCTATAACTAGTAACATGCATATTTATCTACACTATTTTTGCAATGTCATCAAATATTCTACATTGTCACTGAAGTATCTGTCTATATTTCTGAGATGAGGTATTATGTACATTATTTACATTATTCGGACTATTGTCTTCATCTTTGTTGCCATATTTATTACAATGTTTCGGCTGTTGTATGCTCTGGCCTTCTTCAGGTAGTTGAAATATCGAACTTAACCCTTTATTTTGCTCACTGGACATATGGCACAGTGGATAAAGGCGTTGGTTAGATCCAGTGACAGGACCCAAAGAGTGTGAGTTCTATACCCAGTTAAGGCAGTGGAAAACTTGGAGAGGGGAATTAACAGGAGATAACTGATATCCATTAAACATGACACATGGAACTAGAACAGTCTACCCCAGTGAGCGAAATAAAAGGTTAAGTTTGACATTCCAACCACTTGAAGAAGGTCGGAGCATACAACGGCTGAAACGTTGTAATAAATATAGCGACAAAGATAAGGACAATAGTTCGAATAATGTAAATAATTGTCACTGAAGTATTAGGTTGGTGCAAAAATAATGACGCTTTTTGACGTATTTTTTAACGTCAAAAAGCGTCATTATTTTTGCACCAACCTAATAGTTCAGTGAATAAGACAAGATACTCTGCCATATAGTCTACAATTTGATTCATCATATTAACTAATCATTTATAAGCCATCATTGATTTTTCAGTTACATGTAATTTTTTCAATATGAAAACAATAGCATTTGTGAAAACTATGTCAATAAGACTAGAGAAAATCCTACTTCTTATATTGATTTGTTCAAATGTAATTTATTCAAATTAAACCTCAAATATTAGTCATTTCTTTTAATAATTAGATAAAAATTTAATATCACTGGACAAAGTATATCTGGAATGAACAATTAACAAGGATACTGAAAATTTCGAAATATTCTTGTAAATAGATATGCATAAAAATAGGTAAGAACTACATTTAAAAAATATATGCTAATAGAACAAAAAGCATATACACAAAAGAAAATATTTTCATTCAGAAGTTAAATGCATCACATTTCAAATGATAGAAAAAATGATTGCTTCCACTGTCTGCTGGTAAAATCTGAGAAATTTTTTGTTATGAAGTTACTGATGTTTTACTGATATAAAGTCATGCATTGGCATCTCCTTAATTGACTATGTCCTGAAAATAGTGAAATTTAATTTTCCTACCTTGGTAAGGAACTTGAGTTTTACAAACTATTATAAGGTGGTAATATTTATGTCTAACAAGTAAATGTGATTAGACAGCACTCCATAAAAAATATCCTGACATTTAAAAATGGTGTTACCCATCAAAAAATGTTGTACATATACTTCTGAAGAATTTCATAATATTTTTGCAAGTTTTGGGTGTTTTTATTATGACAATGAAACTAATTCAAGACAGTTTGAAGATGGCAATGCAGGCAATAACTATCAAAATCTGGGGATTCATGAGACCCTTTCATGCATGCTATATCTGTAAAGAAATACAAATTGTGCAGTGGTATTGATAATTTTATGCAGGATGAGTTAAAAGTAGAGATCACATTGTGAGAAGTCATTTTGTCTTGCAGATTATACATTTTCTTAGTTAATTCTTTTTCTTTCTCCTTTGCAAGTCACTTAATAATTTTTGTACAAATAAATGGTTAGACAAACATGTCTTTTGTTAATTTCTACCTTACTGTAATAGCATATGGGTGCATGGCTGAATGGGTGGAATGTTTGCATTCTGACTATGATACCTGGATTTTAATCTTATCATAGTTGATTTGTCAAGAAGGTAACTTCTTGAGGCTACTAACCTGGGAAGGCATTCCCAGAGTGAATTACCTTTGGGAAGTGCCTGGAAATGACACTATGGGTTTACCCAAGTCTGGTGAATGAAATTGGATAGGCAGAACCGTCTTGTTGATAATTGAACTAGCACAAAGTTACAAGTCGTCGTGACCGAGGGTTTTAGTGTACTGGTCTTGTACAACCTGATAATCACACCAGATGATGCATTCTCTCCCAGAAACTGTAACTAAGATCCACTCAGCATAGTTGTAGTATAAACTACAAATGGGCTCTGTTGGTATTGAACAAGTAAAAATGTGTCTGTGCAGGTACCTACAGCTGGGATTAGCAGGCTGCCAAAGCAGACAGGTTTGCTTGGAAAATAAGTAACCTGCTATTAATACAAATGGCAAGCAACCAACTGCTGGCTGTAAAACCAGAAATCAGGCACTACTTCTGATTTACCCTGTGTATTGGCATTAATACTATATCAGAACCTGTAAGAGTGAATTGAAGAAAGTGACATTTTTCAATAAAATTTATAAAAAAAATCTACTTTGGTTAAAAGAGCAAAAATATATCAGTAGCTCAAATAGCTGTATATCTAGTCTGATGTTTCTGCTAATTATCTAGAGATTCTTGAAAAAAATCAAAAAAAGAATCTGCAATATTATCAGTACTGACTGGCATCTCAGATTCAATCACTTCCCACTGCTGCCATATAACTTCCCTGCACCTTTTCTACATTTTCATAGCAATTGTTCTGAAGTGCTTTCTTCTTTGATGCCATGACTTGACATATCTAAGTGCTGTACTAGATTGACAGCTAGGTCTCATTCTTTTACTGTTGAAATTGCTAGGTGTAAATCCAAGTTCTATTCTAACAGTTTCTTCCCTTACACTTCTCACTTGTGGAACTTTCTTCAAGCTTCTCGCTTTCCAGTCAACTACAGTTTTAAAAAAAATTAAATGCAATGTCAATTGTCATCATCTGTCTCCTTGAATTCTGTTCTTTTATTGTCCTTTCTATTCAATAATGCTTTCTTAGGTTTTTACACTCTCATCTTACTGGATTTATTCATCTAGCTTAGGTTGAAATGAATTAAAAAAATAGTCTGGCTGCAAATAAAACTCTCTCTATTTACATGTTTTTCTTTTTTTTTTTTTTTAAATATCTCAATAATCTTATTACTATAAACTTGATATAGTTTTGAAAATTAGTACTAATAAGTATAAACTGAGACACTTTCAAAATATGCCTTTTGTGATGTCAAAGAAACAAACAAAAAATAATATAATTTGTCAAAATGTTTTTATCTATTCTTGTCTTTTCTGTTCTTGTATCTTGTTCTTTTTATTCTACCAACAAAAGGTTTGGATATTCATTCTTCTTTAGAATACCACATGGAAGAGAAAAGTTAAAGAAGAGGGGAACATGGCAGGGTTTTATTATACACTGAAATTACTATCTATTCAGACAAAGTAGGTAAAAGATCAAGCATAAGTGAAAACACAAGACACACACATCAAAGGACACACTTGTGTTTATATTGTGTGGATCAATATGCCTGTAACCTGACATAGTTATTAGTTGACATTTGACCTGAAATTTTGTCTGTATAATATCTATTTGATTAATGTAGATACACTGCATTAAGTGCATTGACAAGGAATGGGATTATGCTGAAAAATATTGCATAAAATAAACATTTTTTTTCATCATTTTTTTTTTATTTATTGATTTTACACACACACACAAACATGTGTGTGTGTGTGTGTGTGTGTGTGTGTGTGTGTGCATGTATGTGCATATTTGGGCACCAACTTTTCATTTATATAAGTTTTGTTAAGGATTTTTTTATTTGTCTTTCTACATTTCAGATCAATTTCTTGGTTTCAGGTACATATTTAAATATAAATTATCCAATGTATAAAGACATTCCACTGATTATTGCTGGTCATTATCAAAGACTTTTGTCTTTTTTTGTACTATGTCACTGCTTGCTTGTTTCCATGTATTTGCTCATTTATTTTATTTTGTTGAAATATCTTTAGTAAATTTGTTACTAAATTTGATACCAATTTATTGATGGTTGGTTTATTTTTACTGCTTAACATTTGTAGTAGTTGTAGCCATTTTTTACAGTCATTTTACACACACACACATTATATATACATATATATATATATATATATATATATATATATATAAAAAGGGGATATGGCAAAAGTAATGTCCTGTTTTATTTATTAACTTTTCTTGAACAAAAATAAATTACAGTAACTTCAGAAATTTTATAATTATTGTTACATCAAAACAACATGATTTAGTACAATTGATGATAAACTATTGAACATGTTAAATATAACATTGGACCCTATCAGAAACACTTCCACAAAACATTTGACATATTTCTCCATTAATTTCAGAAAATTAATCAGAAATTGCTTGTTTTATTTCAGAATTGTTTCAAGCTCTTTCAGTACACCCGACAAGAAAAACGTCTTGTGATCATGATGGCTGCTCAATTGTCTGACACTGTTCTACCACCTCAGTACACAAAAAAAAAAGAATGTTACTTTTGCTGCACCTTGTGTGTGTATATATATATATATATATATATATATATACACATACGTGTCTGTATGTGCATCATTTATTTCTCATCCTTTCTTTTCCTTTATTTGATCACCATTCCTCTAATAAATCAAAGACCAGATATAAGGTGCTATCCAAAAAGTTTCAGGTAATTAAGGATTGAAATAGTTTTCTTGAAGAAGGAAAAAAAATCAGTTAAATATGGTCATTTTTTTTCCTGATGGAGTGATTTTGAGTGATGCTTAAAATGTCTTTTGAGAATGTGGAAAATACTAGCTAACTTGACATGTAACAGGTATGATCAATCTGTTTAAATTCCACAAGCTTCTGGTTAACACCTCGTCCATGTGTTTGTATGTGTGGGGTAGATGGAAAAAAATTGGAAAGCCTGATTTCTAATATCTCATGACCCTCACCATCACTATCTGCAATGGCTATATCTTTTATCCCCAGGAGAAACATATCTTCTCCTTATTTCATTTCTTTCTAACACCATTTCCCACTATCACAATTTACATTTTCTGGTCTTACAGCCACATCCTGTTGAAACACCAGTTCTTATATAATCACTGAAGTTGAGCAATGCCAAGATTGGTCAGTACCTAGATGAGTGAACATTTAGGTATACTAGGTGCTGTAACCTTGGATGTGCAGATGGTGTAATGGATAATGACTTGTATTTATTAATCAGAGAGCTGAGTTCCAATTCCCATTGGGTTCATTATATTTACTTATGCACAAATACTCTTGGGAAAAGTATGAATCCATCCTCTTCTTCCTCCATCTATGGGTTAATTAATAAGACTTGTATCACTAAACCATTATTATTACCAAAAAAACAAATTATTTTTACAATCTAAAAATACTTTCTGGCTTTAAATAGCCTGCAAAGAGTTGATAAGCCTTAGAAAACAAATCAATCAATATATTTTCTCCTAACTAAATCTTCTTTCATGATAGTTCTTCCATTACCAACACAAACCTTATTTTACCGATACCTACTGCTCAATTACCGCTTTCTAGCCTAGACTGTGTTCAAATGTGTGTGTGCCACCTTGATGAATTGTTTTCTATGTTTCAACCACTTTCATATAGACATAATGTTGCTAGTCTCTTGCTGTTCTCATGGCCATATTCCTCAATTCTAGCAGTCCAGACTTTCACAACTAGGACCCACTATTCCATGTCAACTCATCCTCTTCATATTCCATAGGTAAAGAGTAAGTTCCAATCAGACACCTTCTTCCCCAGAACTGTTGTAATGTAGAACAGACTTTCAAGGAGATGCTTTCCTCATTACTACAATCTTAACCTCCTTGAGAGTCAACCATTATCTATTCTACATATCCTCAAAATATGCAACCCTTGCTTCCTTTTCATATGCTCTTACAATGTCCCCATTCAGTAACTAGAATCTACCTTCTATCTTGAGTGAAACTTTAGCATTGTACTGGGTGAACAATAGTTAGAACTCCTATGGGGAAAATTGTCATGGTCAGATTTAATGAGTCATCAAAGGAAGGACTAAAAGAATTCAAAAGTAAAACTGACTAAAAGCAACCGATTATGCCCTAGACAAAATGCAACCTGAAGTACATCAGAAAATAGAAAAGCTGAAATTTTGAAAGATGGGGGATGAAGAGAGAAAAAAAAGTCATCCAGATGAGTCTCCACAAAACAAAAAAAAAAAGAATAATAATTTCAACAACATCAATCCTGATCTTGCATCTTAACTTCATTCACTTTCTCACCAACATGATGTTGCTTCCCTCTGTATTTTCTAAAAATATTTTCATGGCAACTGTTATGATAAGCTGTTTTCCTTAGTGCCTTGACTACATGAATTTAAACATGATACTGGATTGGCAACTAGGTCTCACCATTTTACTATTGAACTATCTAGATTTCTTTTCTCACACTTCACACTTGTAGAAGTCCCTTTCAATTTCTTGCTTTGCTACCACCTACAATCTTCAAAAATTTAAATGCAACATCAACTGTCATTTTCTGCCTTCCTGAATCCTGTTCCTCTATTCTCCTTTCTTCACTAAAATCTTCTTATTCTCTTTCACTCTCTGTAACCTCTTCCTAGTGGCATTATCAACTTGCTTGGGGTGAAATAAATTTAAAAGAAAATTTACACAGTGCAAACAGAGAAATTAATGTGGAGACTGTCAGTGTCATGCCTCCAGTCATCTACAGATCATGTATCACTACTCACATGGGCTCTCTCTATATATAAGCCACTGTAGGCTTATAGGAAGTAAGAAACTGGCCCTTCCTAATTCTTTAATGTTTTAGGCTATAAGGGCTGTTTTCCCCATAATCCCCCAGTGGTCTATATAAGGAATATGGACATGGTCTGAAGATTACTTGAAGTGTGAAACTGGCAGTCACCATGCAGTATTGTATTCTATGACCACACAGTCACTTTCTCTAATATATAAGAAATGTAAAAAATAACAAACTCTACGTGCTCCCAAATTTGTTCAATTACTGGGAGTTTCAAATTTTTTTTAATCATTTCACCTCAAGCAAGGCGATAGTACCACTAGGATGCAAGGGGTTACTGGGAATGATAGAGAAGGAGAAGACTTTAGTGTGGAAACAAAATATAACTTGAACTATGTCAGATAACTGAGAACCTGAAATTTTTAAGGTGGGGGCAGGAGAGAAAAAAAAATGACATCCAGATGAGTTCTCTCCCCAAAATACTGAATAATTTCAACAACTTCCATCAGACATTTTCTTATCATTACTAGCAAAACTGGTCTTGGCAACTACCAAATTTACAATTTCTCTTAACAATCACTTCCAAAACCTTATCCCATCTTCTCACAAACACTTCAATCAAATTTATTGCCACTATCAACAAAATCTTATCTTCTACCTCAACTTCCAACCAACATCAAAACCACTATGCCCAATCCTTTCTTTCACATTTTACACCACTTTTTAAGACTGTAAACTGAATTCCCTTCTCACCACCACAGATTTAGATTCAGATTGTTGCAATAAAGCTGAGAAGAAAAAAAAAGAAGTTCTCCTTTGTGAATAAAGTTGGGGAGAAACTTCAAAGAGAAACATTCAAAGAACTTTACGATACAATAATTAGTATCTTGGTTTCTGCTTTGTTACCCAAGTTGGTAGTAACAGTTTTCTGAGAGTAAACAGAACAATTGCAATATAGTCAGTGTCTCAAAAAGAATTGGTAAAGACTTTCAATGGAACACTGACACTTAACAAAGAACTGAAGAGGCAGAGAAAAAGGAAAGGTGAAAAGAAAATACTTGCTTGAAAACAGTCAGGAGGATTTTGATATTTCTCAGTCAAATATGCTGCTGCCATAGCTGATGTTATTGTTGACTAATTCAGTCATTCATTTTCTACAGCTTATCAACCCTTTTAGGTTATTTAAAGCCAGAAAATTTTTTAGATTCTAAGAATTTTTTTTTGTTGAGATAATAATGATTTAGTGATAGAAATCTTTCCAAAGGGTATTTGCATGTAAGTGAATATAATGAACCTGACTGGAGTTGGAACTCAGCTCTTCAATTAAGAATTCCAAGACATTACATCACCTGTACACTCAGACTTACAGCTCCTGGTATTCACAAGTGGTCAACCACCTAGGTACTGACCAGGTTCAATCATATGGGAACTGGTGTTTCAAAATAACATGGCTGTAAGCTCTGATGTTGTTATTTTATTTATATATACTGGTTGTAATAAGGAGGCACAGTGGAGTAATGGATAACAGATCAGATCGAGGAATCAGAGAGCTGAATTCGAATTCCTCTTGAGTTCATTGCATTCACTTACTTTGGAAAGGTAGGAATCCATCTTTTCCTGACAGCTTTGGGTAAACAGCAGGACAGACTGAGCCTTATAGCCTTGCTTGGAAACCAGTCTAGGAGAAGGAAAACTCTGAATTCAAACTACCTGCTGCCCAGGCAAAAGAATAGAATGAGGTAGCTTCAAAAACAAATCCACCTTGCATATTGTCTCGAAGAAACTAGTCCCCCTATTTTGAACTGTGAGAGAAAATAATGGACTCCTTGAGTTTAGTATAAGGGTTCAAATAAACACAAAACTGAGATATGGCATGGTGCTATGAATTTCTCTGATTTCGGACCATTCACCAATAGGTGTATCATCTATAGAACTTTAGATGATGCTGGTTAGTAGCAGAGTAATAAGAAATTCAAAATTATGTTTTAAATGCTCTGCTTTCACTTAAAAAGAATTAAAACAGGACAAAAGTAATCTTTTTATAAATTTGAAGAAGGCTAAATTTTGTTTGTCTCTCCACCTTACATCAGTAGAAAAAAACATCTCAGTCCACTAACATAAAAAGGAATTACTATCTGTCCTTTATATATATTACTAAAAAATGGTATTTACAATATAAGTGGTAATATTTAAAAGCATTTAATTATAAAACCTACAGTACACTTTTTAGATTATTTGGACTAGTGTCATCATCTTTGTCACCATATTTATTACAATGTTTCTGCCGTTGTACGCTCCAACCTTCTTCAGGTGGTTGGAATGTTGAACTGAACACTTTATTTTGCTCACTGGGGTAGACTGTTCTAGTTCCACGTGCCATGTCTAATGGATGTCAGTTATCAGTTATCTCCTGTTAATTCCCCTCTCCAAGTTCTCCACCGCCTTAAGCAGGTATTGAACTCACACTCTTTGTGTCCTGTCACTGGATCTAATGCCTTTATCCACTGTGCCATGTCTCCTTGAGGACAGTCTACCCCAGTGAGCGAAATAAAGGGTTCAGTTCGACATTCCAACCACCTGAAGAAGGCCAGAGCATACATGGCCGAAACGTAATAAATATGGCGACAAAGATGAGAACAACACTCCGAATAATGTAAATAGTGTACATAATACCTCATCTCAGAAATACAGACAGAAAACCTACAGTGTGTGTAATAAGAAACACTGTTGTCACCTAATATTTAACATTACTACAAATTAGTTGAACAGAGCTGCAAAATTTATGGCATTATCTAAATAAGTCAAAATAATCAGTTTAATTACATTGTTTTAAAACTGTATCAAATCAAGTGAAAAATAATAAGTTCTGATTTAATTTTTATTACTATTATTAATATAAACATTACAAAATTATCCATTATTGATGTAGCAATGTCCAGAGTAGGAAATTTAAATGAACATAGAAGAAATGGAAGTCTTACTGAAAATGTTGTTTATACAGAAATATTAGAGAGGTAAGAGAACTTCTATGACAACTAAATTTTTCTCTGTTCATAGAATGGTTATTAATCTAGTTATGGAAAATATAATTTAAGGTTTTTTTTTTTGTTTTTTTTTTTTATTTGCTGACAGTCTATTTCAATTTTACAGTTTGTAGATGCTTAGCACCAATTATTTCTTTTAGGATACAAGGAAGTCTAATTAGTTAAATGGTTATATAAATATTTTCTATCTAAACAGTAAAATGAAATTGCTTTTCTTATTAATGGCATGCTGAGTTTGCCCAGTTATATAATTTTTCTTCTGACAGGTTTTTAAAAAAAAATTATCAAGAATTTTTGTTTTTTTAAGTTTCATGTGTTTCTCTCATTCTTGCTCATATTCTTTTTACATCACTATTTTATCCCATTTTCTTTTGTTTTATGCTTATTCTTATTTTTCCTTTGGTTTTCTCATAAGAAAGCAACTGAAATCAGTCATGCAGTCTAAAGGATGAAATCAATGAATAAATAATAGATAAACTATAAAGAAAAATAAATGCCATGTTAAGCAACAACAAAGAAAAGATTTAAGTGGCTATAATACACTTGAGTCAAGAGTCACTCAATATAGAGGATTACTGCTAAAACGGTAATGATAAATGAAGTGTGAGATATGTGTGAAAAAGGAGGTGGCAGGGAGTGTAGTTTATGAGAATAAGGAGGATAGATAATAATTGACCTTTGACTTGAAGTTAAGATTGGAGAATATTTGTTATGTTAATGACACTTCTCAAAGTTATATAAAAAAAATAAAAAGTTTTTGGCCTAACCCATTCCCTAAAATCTGACCAAATATCAGAATTTCTTTTTGTTGTAGCATAACTATGGATGATAATGGGTATGCCCCCATTTCCATAAATACAGCAGTGAATACTGTATGTGTTGATCTGCGGTCTGCAGTTGTAGATTCAGTGGGGAATTCACTTGACTTACTTCTAGCAGTTGCCTATTACTTCTACGTGCCACTGGATAGTCTTATATGTGTTGTTATTGTCCTAAGTATTATTGTTCATTACCAACCTTCATGTGATTATTCTATTCAGTAAAATTCCCTAGATTATAACACTTTTTGAAAGGGCTTTTAGGTCAGACAATGTACTTTTCAGCACACTAATACTGATTCATAAGCTTTTTTGGATACTTTTATCATTTATGCTGTATAATTGGATGAAGTCCAAATATTTCAATAATTTTTATTAAAGTAAATATTTTGGTAAATACTTTTGTTGTTATCATCTGTATATTTCAGCCATTGTGCCCTCTGGTCTTCAGTTATCAGTTAATCCAAGTAACCTTCAGGAAATTTAAAACTATAGCGAAGAAAACAGCGACTTACCTCATCAAACCAAGCGACAGTGTGTTGCATGTATCCTACGATGAAAAATGTGGTGAAAAAGAAAATTACTTACCAAAAAAAAGGGGCATGTATTCTGCATGACATGCTGAAGACGGAATATGTAAATTAAAAACAAATCCGTCGCAGGAGTTGCTGTAAAAGTATTTTGATATGCAAAAATTGGGTGTCCTCTCCCAGTTGTTGATGAATGGAAAAAATGCTTGGCCGATAAAAGCAGTTCATGTTCTTAAATCGGGAAGAAAAAATTGGTGTTTTTTCGCTACTGTGTTCATCAGAGAGTGAGTTATTTTTCTCACTGGTTACGTGCATTGGGATTTATGAGTTAGTACCGGCGAATCGAGTTTTCGGCATTTCTTTCTGCCCCCAATATCCGTGTCTGAACTTACAGCGATTTGTTCTACGCATTGTGGAAGTAATCTGTGACAAATATTTCCTTTGGTTTCAGAATGCCTACCAAAACTGAACCTGTTATTTAATCAATAGGAAAGACTGTTCCTGTCCTGCTGTCCATACCTAGGGATATGTTGTTTTGTTTTTATTAAGTACTGCTCAGTTATTGCTTGCTATGTTTCCACTGAGTCGAGGTCTTGATTACCCAATCCAGGGATTGAATTTACAATTACTATGCCACTAATTCCATGCTTTAATCTACTAAGCTATTGTCTTCAGGCTATTTTATAGATATAGACAGCAGAATGAGAGCAATCTCCATTCTATGGGGTTCTAAATAAAGGGTTCAGTTTAAAATTCCTAGATGGTTAACTGCATAGGCATACACATGAAGAAAGCTGGGGTTGTACAATGGCCAAAACACTGTGATAATAACAACAATGATGAGGACATTAATCTGAATGTAAATAATGATAACTTCTAATTCAGATAGATGTACTTTGTTATGAAACGATTTTTTTATTTTTAATCACGCCACCTCAAGCAATACAGTAATGCCACTAGGACACAAAGAGTTGCTAGGTGTGAAAGAGAAGACTTTAGTGAGGAGGAGAAAGGACAATAAAAGAACAGGATTCAGGAAAACAGAAGGTAGTGAATGACATTGCATTTAAATATTTGAAGATTGTAGGTGGTATGGAAGCATGAAATCGGAAGGGAGTTGCACAGGAGATAAAGTGCAAGAAAAGAAACTATTAGAATAGAATATACAGTTGCATCTATGCAGCACAACACTAAAATGGTGAGATCTAGTTGACCATCTAGTAGCACGCTTAAATTCATGCAGTCAAGACACCGAGGAGTTAAGCTCATCAGAACAATTACCATAAAAATATTTGTAGAAAAGATATAGGAAAGACACGTCATATTGGTGAGAAAGTGGCTTAAGTCAAGATGCTAGGTCAGGATAAATTACATTATAGACCCTTTTTAAATTTGCTCAACAATCTCAAGATAGATAGTATGAGCATCAGACCAGATATAGCAGCAGTATTCAATGTATGGATGAGTGGTAGATTTATAAATGTGCAAGATAGATTCTAACAAGCAAAACTCTCTGGCACAGCACAGTGAACCAACTTTCCTAGCAGTAGACCTAGCAACTGATTCAATATAGTCTCAGTGGAAAATGTGAGCCCAAGAAGGCACAAAGAGTTTCTCTCCTGGAGGTTAGCATCAGCCATGCTGATGGCAGTCAGAAAATGTTCTCTATGGTGATTAAATAAAACCAGTTTTGTTTTGGATGTGTTGAAATTTCCAGGCAATTCCTTGCCCCAGTTAACCAATTATAGGAGGTCCTTTTTGACAGCAGATGCCAGTTTTATTTTGTCAAACCAGTCAGACTTGCTACTAAGACAAAATAGTTGTGTCATCAGTATAAATACCTAGCTGGGTACTGATGACATTGGGAAGGTCGTTGGTGAAATTAAGAAACAATGTAGGTCCAAAGATAGTGGCTTGGGGCCCTCCACATTAAAGTGAAATGAACTACGAGAGTAAGTCAAAGATTATCTGCATTTTTGCCATAACATTTCTGTTATCAGTGCAGATAATTTTTGACTTTCTCTTGTAGAATTGTGTTCATTCAAAATGATCTTCATTACATGGTTTGTTATGAAAGGTTAGATTAAGCCAAATATGTCAAGAAACACTGTAGCCCCCAAGTTTGTGGAATAGGCCAGCATACAAAATCCTGTTGAATGCCTTCAAGATATCTATAGTCACAGCTTGAGCTTTGCTGGTTTTATCTAAAGCTAGATAGTGAAATTCAGTGATAGCCATTAACAAATCAGCAGTACATCTGAAGAAACAGAAGCCATAGTTTATCTGAAAGGAGGCTGGTGGAAGTGAGATGCTTAACAAATTTTAACTGAATACATTAAAAGAGCTGATCAGATTAATGGAGGGCAAGTTTATTTGTCATATAATGTTTCATTATTTGGAGATGTTTTGGAGGGGTGGGTGAAAGTATTTTGAAGTTAACTTACATTTGCATCTCTGCAGAAAATGATTCAATTGGAGACAATGTTCCACTGGTGAGGATGACACACTTGACTCCATGGGCCATGAGTTCCTGCATTGTGTGGCCAGGGCTGAAGCACCAGTAACTGAGTATCCGTTCTGCAAGAGAGGACAGAAAATTAAATACTCTTCAAATAAATCCAACAACTATCTGAAAATATTTGGACAATAAAAGATTTTCATTTGGCAGTGACACATCATACTTTCATTTGTTTTATACTGACAAGGTAAGATGAATAAAACTACTGTTTTCTATCATATTAACTGCTTTGTGTAAACTATTTTTTTCAAATCAACAAATACTTTATTAGTAATGTCTGTTTGGTTTGGTTTATTTTGTTTTATGGCATATCAAACTCAATGGGTTATTTAATGCCAACAAGATTTTTAGGATAGGTTTGTATGAATAGAATATATATTCTTTGTAAGTTTGTAGATAAGGTTTCATTGACGTATTTTTGTAAACAGGGATTTTGTCAGGAACAAATGTATTGCTTGTAATTTTGTTTTTTTTAAAATGTATTGCTTATATTTTTTTACTATAAAAATCTATTTTTATACTTTCATAGTGTTTTAATCCCTGTTTGGAGGCTATTTTCCCATAACTAGGACCCTAGCAGGTGCTACCACCCCAGGTCAGATTGGACTTGGAAACAACAGTAATTAAGAGGTGGTTCCATGCTTTTTAAAACTCCCGATCAGAGGCCTTGCTGCCAGATGTAGTGTATCATCAAGACAAGGTAATATCTGTCTCCATATTTGAGATGAGGAATTATTTAACTTAATGTTATGTCCCTTCAGGATGCAGGTGATATTGACCCTTTACAGACTAATTTTCTTCATCTGTGAACTGACATGACTTCTTCAGAAATATAGTGAAGAGGTTTCCTACTGCTTTCTCCACAGTTTTGAATTTAAAGAAAAACAAAAAGAATAAATCTATTAGATACAACAATATTAATTTCACTCTAGCTGTACATTTCAATCAACTGGATTATAGTATTGATAATGTTAGATGCATCCTTTGAACAGATATCATATATAACTCAAAGAGAAAATAATGACCTAATCAAAATGTTGATGCTTCACACTACTTCAAATAAGAGGTTAAGAAGGAAACTCCCATCACTACTGGAAAGAGTGATAACAGCTACTGGACTTAAGAAATCTATTTTCTTGCAAAACTTTTTAAGAGAAAGATTTTATAAATTTCAATCGACACCAGCATTGGCTGCTCAGTCAATGAATGCCAAACGTTTCCTTATGGTGAAACAGCTAATATTACCATTATCCTTTTAGCATCCTCATTAGTTACCAACAAAATTGCTGACACTATTCCACACACTTAGACAAGTTAATTAATACAAAATTTATCCCACACCCATCAGAATAGGTGGGTTGGAATCATTAAAAATAATCTTATATACTCCAGGTAGGTTAAAATAATATTGACTAACTGTAATAATCTATCCTAGGCTCAACCATCCATTAATTTTCATAATCACTTAAATAAATCTAAACATGTGCAAAGCAATCCCAAAAAGTCCAACTTCATTTTATGTTTCATTGATAAATGACATAGGTGTGTCTTAAAATGTTTAATATATTAATATTTTATTATTTATTAATTAGTATTTTTCTTGTGCTTCTATTTTGTCTAATGTCCTAATAATATGCAATAAATATTATCATCATCATTATTATTGTCTTTTTGAAATTCTCTCATTATATATATGTGTGTGTGTGTGTGTGTTCATTTTTACTTTGCACATGTGTTTCTAAGTTGAGCAATTAGATGATGCTCTGATGTACTACAGCTATTCTGATAGCTAAATGCTTTTCCACTTTTGCATATTTTATAAAAGGTTTCCATCAAATCACCAAACTGCAAACGAGAAAGGAATAGTAACTGCATTTAATCATGGTGATGATTGTTTTCCTAATGCTAACTGTATGAGTTTTATGAGCAGAATTTTGAATTACAGGTAAATTAAATTATGGAGCATTTTAGTTTCGTTCACACAGATTTCAAACTAATAGTGTCATGTGAAAACATTACACTTGGGGGTATGCAAAGACATACTGGATCAGGTGACCTGAATATATCTATGATAAATAATGCATAATTTCCTTTGGAACATCAACAAAAATATGGGTTATGTGCGCATTAATAAACAGAATTTCCTTTTGCAATGATTTTTTTTATTTTTGTTATCTCTTTTGAATCTCTCTCTCTCTATATATATATATATAGGAGGGAGGAATTTTTACCTATATCCCCATAAGGAACAAGTGTAAAGCTTAAAAAGCAGATTAAAAGAAACAAAAGAAAGGCTTATGACTCATGAAACTGTTCACCTCATTTTTTGTTTCTTATAAGAGGATTATCTATTCTTTACTTTTATATGATATAGCTTAGTAGTTAGTTCACAGGGTAGGAAATAAAGCATACAGTTCAATTCCAAATGCATATTAAGTAAAGGCAGTAACTCAGGCAATGGAGGAGAAATAAATCTTTGAACAAGAAAGTAATATAGATAAAGCTCTTTAGCTATGGATAATTAATAATTATCACTTGTTATCAAATTCTGAATCAAAAAAACAAAAAAAAAAAAAACGAATTGTATGTGGAATTTCATGACACTCAGAAGTACCTGACTCTTTTTTGCTATGCCTTACCTTTACAAAAGTTAGATTAAAAATTGGGGATTGCAGCCATATCAGGTTTGGAGCTGCCCGATCTTCACTTTTTGGCCTTGATGGAGTTGAAAATCATTTACATGATCTTTTGAGTCATGACTCATTTTCCACTCTTCAGCCTCTTTCTGCACAGACACAAAGTTGCAAACCTATCACTACTCCAGTTCTATTTTCATGACACATATTTCAGATTTGTTCCATACTTTAGTACCACAGTTCAGATCTTTACAGCTTAGGCACTCCATGCTACAGAGTTGAATCACCATCATTGCACCCCCCCACTATTCCAAATGTAAAGAGAAACTTATATACCTTTTCCCTCCAAAATTGTGTATGACCCCTACATGGTTGCTTTCCTGAAGACTTCAATCTTGATCTCTTCAAGTCAAGGATCAACTGATATCTCTCTTCTTTATCCCTATAATCATTTCTTACAACCATCATTTCCATTCATTTCACACACTTCATTCAGCATTGCCATTGTAACCTCTACCTTTAGTGGCTCTCGAGCATTGTACTAGGTGAAGTTTAGTATAAAAAAGAAATGAATTAAGTTAGTAGAAATCTGTGTGTATATGCTGACTCTTACATCCTGTATCACTGATATATTTCTCATTAAATGACTGGTTGTGGGACAGGACAACAGGTTAAATGTCTTGCAATTTGACAGATATTAATCTTTTTCATTCATCTTGTTCAAAATTCCATTCCCAGAGAGAGTTCATGTGCATTCCTATGAATGGGAGCTTTTGAGTCAATGCCTTTCTAAATAGATGATAATAAAAGATGTTTTCAGTCTCTGACAGTCAAGACATTAAGCAGATCATTTTTCATAAAGATAAAAAAAAATAAATATATACCAAGTATTAAAATAATGAATTCTGAAGAGATTCATTTGTGATTGTCAAGACCAGAGGGATTTGAACAAAAAGACATTTCACTATTTTTATTTGTAGTTCATTTGCTACTAATTTCTCTAAATTAAATAGAAATATCACCAGATCAAACATTTAGACATATGATAATTAAAAGATGATTTTAGATCTGCTTATAACTCAAACTGATAAACATTCTAGAAAATATAAGATTAAAAAATAATTGAAAACTTGGTCTCTCAATCCTGGGAAAAAAAAACAAAAAAGAAAATTGAAGATTATTTTCCATTCTTTTTTAATTAGATTATAATTTTGGTAGAGTATTTTTTAATCTTAATTTCCATTGCATTTCAACTTTTCACATTGTTATTCTTTATTTTTGATTTATGCTGTTTTGTGATGAATTAAGTTGTAATAAAACGATGCGTTTTATTACAACTTAATTCATCAAAAATTCATAATGATTGTGCTTTAAAAAAAAAAAAAAAGTAAAAATAATATAATTACTTCCAATCTGGCTAATGTATGTAAAATGAATGACACTTGATAAAATAGAAAGATTCTACAATGTTATTGGTCCTAACCTGGCATACCTACTTCATCCATAATGTAGCTTCCCTGTGACTTTTCTATAAACATTTTCATAGTTGTTCTGATGGGCTTTCCTTCTTGGTACCTAGACTTTATGAATTTAAGTTCAGTACTAGATCAGTGGCAAGGTCTCATCATTTTATGGTTGAAGTGGCTAGATGTAACCGCAATTTCTATGCTAAAAGTTTCTTCTCATGCACTTCTTGATTGTGGAACTCTTTTCTGGCTTCTTGCTTTCCAGTGAACTTTGATCTTCAAAAATTTAAATGCAGTGTCAATTGCTATCTTCCATCTTCTTAATTCCTGTGCTTTTATTGTTCTCTTCCTTTAATAATGTTTTCTTTTTCTCATTTTCTCTCACCCTCAGTAACTTCTTGTGTCTTAGTGGCTTTATTGCCTTGCTTGTGGTGAAATGATTAAAAACAAATCAAACATGTAGCTGAGTAATCATGGAAAAAGTGTGAGATTATATGGTAAAATTTGATTTGCTAGCTATAGAGTTAGCAAGAGCTCAAACAGTAGAAGAGCTGTCACAGTAAGAGAGATTTTCCAAGGCTAAGAGGATATAAGTTCAAGCCTCAGTAAGACAGATTATTTTTTTATTTCTGATGCACATGTTTTACCAAAAGTTGTACCCTTGGATATATAATAAATTGTACCCATGTGCTTCTTAATTTAAAAACAAAATTTTCACCTACCCTCTCCTGCTCTTATCTCAATTCTACTGCTTATTTATATTTATGGAAAATTCCCTCCCACCCAAAAAAAAATTGGAATTTTAAGAAAATGATCTTATACATTCAGAAAATTGTTCTCATGTATATTGTTATTTTCAGAATGTTTCGGTCAATCTGCCTTCTGGCATTCTTCAGTTATGTGTTAATCTGGGTAATTTTCAGGGAATTTTGATCTGAATCTTTTACTTAAATCCCTATAGGAGAAGATTGTTCTTGTTCAATACTGCTCAGTTATTGTTCACGATGTCAAAGTCTGTACAAAATGATAGGATTCATTCCTTGTGTCACTCCAGAAAGTATCTGACTCCTCCTGCCATGTTTTATATTTACAAAAGTCAGATCAAACTAAAAATGCAGTATGGCTGCTATATCTGGACTTGAGTTGCTCATTCCTCACATTCCTGCTTTGGAAGATATCAAAAGTATTTGTGTGGCCTTGTCAGTGATGAATTATTTATTGCACCCTACAGCCACTTTCTCATAGATGAAACATCACAAGCCTACAGCTACTCTATTGCTATTTCCATGGCAAATGTTCGGACAAGCTTTATATATGCCAGTTCAGGCCACAGCACAGAACCCAACATACCATATACACAAAGTTTAATCATCCTCATATTTCTTTGGTAAGGAGAAAGTTACACTGAGACAGTTTCTTCCCTGTAGAACAGACCTTCATTTGGACACAGTAGCATGCAGAAGGGAAGAGGCAGAGGGTGTGATATCCATGGGCATCCATATTGGGAGGAAATCCAATCAGAGTGAAATAAAAATTTAGTTTATATTTAATTCAAATAAAGTGTTTATTTCATGTTTCATCTATTTTTATACAATTAAAATGCCTTCCTTTCTCATATTTCTCAATACTAGGCCCTATAGGCTGCTCTACTTGAGTCTTGGGGGCATACAATCAAGGAGTTGGCCCTGGGCATCACCAAACATATGCAGGTCACTGTTTGGGTGTGGCTCTTAGGAGCAATATTTTATTGAAGAAAAGCAAGCAAGTTCTGTTGTACAGAAATGTACACTTGAACAGTAATAGGAATTAGGGTGACTGAAAACTAAAACACTAGGATGCTTGTCTAAAACATGTTTCTAACATTCCTTGATGATGTGTACCGAACATTTGATGATGGCTGTGAAACATTGACACTTTTCATGCCCTTTTAAAATCAGTTCATCGCTATGTACAATAATGCATGACAATCTGTGGAAAGAACGAAGGATAAATGATGAACATGAGAAATATTTATTGAAAACTTCATATTTATTTGTGGTAAAAATTTTGATGTAGAAGAAAATTGTTTTAACTCTTATTCAATAATTTGCTGTATGTTTACGTACCATTTCTTCAATCCCTAACTTATTAGATTTAGGAAAATTTCCAATCCCACCATTTTTATTCAAAATCCAAGAAATAAAACGATAATCCTGTTCCAAGCAGTTGTAATGAGAAGTAAGTAAAATTAAAATGAAAAAAAATACCAGTCAAAAATTAGTCATGAGGTGGATTATGCTGGGCAAAAACAAGTAAATCTCTACCTCGAGTGTCTCTTGAGCCTTGTAAAGTGTAAACATTAGTAAAAAAAAAAACAAAAAAAACAACACAGAACTGATACAGCCTGAATCTGTGAAACCCAATATTTATGATTCAGAAAGATCTTGATAAGGAGACACTTTATTCATTTAAGAGATATTTTTCTGGGAGTATTATCACCTTAATACTTGTATATCTCATTACAGACAGAGAATTGTGACAGAGATTTAATTTTGAATGCCAGATAACAGAGAATCAGCAAGTAGGAAGAAATCTTAACCTTATTGAAGCATCATCCTCGAGACAACAAGGATATAACAATTGATAATGACAGACTGCTATCTTTTAGTCAAGATGTGTAAACAAAAAAATTAAACATGGGAAAAGAGAAAGGTTCTTATAAAATTTTCTCAAACAAATAACATACTGACATATCCAGTATTCATAAGAAAATGAGGGGAAGAATTTTTAATATTTTATGACTTTTGCAAATTTATGGTTTTAATTTATGTCATAGACAAAGCAAAGAGATCTAAATAAAATTAGATTAGAAAATACGATGATTGTGATCAGAACTTTTTAAAAGATTTCTCTTTGAGTAAATATTTTCAGACTAAATGCAACACAACCTAAATTTATGAGAAACTGTCATCATCATCATCATCATTATTATAACTATACACAATTTATTTGAAGTGCCCTGATTTTGGTTGTTATAGCAACATCTGTTACAACCATAAGCATTCTTAAAGTGCCTATCATATTTAGTAAAGTCGGCTATGAGTTCAATCCTCGAGTCAGATATTAATCTGGCCAGTGATAAAGCAAAGCTGTATCACAAAGATTAATTAATTAGGAAGAATTAACTGATAGAAGATATCCTTATTAGGAAGGATTAATAGATACAAGATATCCTGATTGGGAAGGATTAATAGATACAAGATATCCTTATTGGGAAGAATTAATAGATACAAGATATCCTTATTGGGAAGAATTAATAGATACAAGATGTCCTTATTGGGAAGAATTAATAGATACAAGATATCCTAAAGCATGTACAGTGGAGTGGATTGGATAAAGAGTTCAGTTCAAAATGAGAAAGTTACTAAATAGGAAAGAAATTTGAAGTAGTTTGAAAGGGACAATGTCCGATTCATTGTGATTATAACAACCATAATGAATACACAAGTCTAAATAAATAAGTATATAATAATGAATGAAAGAGTCTCATCTTAATCAATACAGATATCCAGGAAGAGGTATATAAAAAGTCTATTGGAAATGGAAGGCATGGATTACACAAAAGAAGCATTGAGTTGATGGCATTCAATTTGATAATAAAACTAGCACTAACTTACTTTACCCTAAGTGTGGGGGGATGCAAATATATAAGAAAAAGTGTATCAGTCAGCTGGGTACCATGTTCATTGAAGTTGTGTGCATACAAAGAAATAATCCTTATTATCCTTAATATGCAAATCATCCTTACCAAAAAGAACAGTGTTTTGCAATTAAAATACCTGTATACGCAAATAATTAGTTATAAAAAAGGTAAAAATTCACCAAGAAGGAGGGAAAACTACATATTAGTATTGAGGAGAAAAGAAAAGTATATTTATTATTGTAAAAATACAATAATTGTGGCACAAGACTGAAGGGGATGTGGGGAAATACTGGTCTTCGGTAACTATCCTAGTCAATCACAATCATGACCCAGTCATCCAATACAATTTATCCATTTAGCACAAGAACTCATCCATCACCATTCAATCCTGCATATACCACATATTCACAATGGACCTACAAAAACACTCCATGATATAAAAATCTCATGAAAGTTCATAATTGAGGAGAAAAGAAAACTGTGAATTATTTGGGTGAGTATCTTTACCTGTGCTATTTTGGTTAATATGGTCTCATAAGCGTGATCTTGGAATGTGCCTTACAATATAATACGATGCTTCATTTGAGATCTTAAAACATTACTAGAAAGAATGGTATATACACAGGCCAAAAAAGTGTTCAGATCACAAAGATGGAGATATTAGAAGAAATAATTGAAAGACTGTTTCACTTCAGAATTTTGGATAATATTAGACAATTTGGAGATTTATTGAAATGTAGTAACTGAAATGATGCAAATGAGGGTACAAGTTATAATGATTTATGGATTAATGAGATTTTAGAAATATTTTTTTTATCTCTTATGTAGTGGAAATGAAAGGCATAGTTTATCACAAAAGAAGCACCGAGTTGGTTGCATTTAATTTGATGACAATAAAACTAGAACTATCTTACCAAAGGGGAGAAATGCAAATACATACGTAAAAGTATATCAGTTGGGTGTCATATTCATTGAAGTCATTTGCATGCAAACAAATAATCCTTATTATACAAATAATCTTTACCAAGAAGAACAGTATTTTGCAAAAAAAGACATGTGTATACAAATAATTAATTATAAAAAAGGATAATCACTGTAAACTATGTATTGGTATTAAGCAGTAAAGATTTGGTTTGGTTTTTCTTGTTTACCAGTACATCAATCTCTGCAGGTTATTTTAGTGTGAAGCAGTAAAGAAAAATCAACAGTTTTCACAAGTTTTTAGATCATTGCTGGTCCAATTTGTTCTGGAGAGATGGTGTATTAGTCACTGTTGTTGAGAGAGCAAGAATTTGGATCCATCAGTTCATGAATCAAGAAAGTGCTGACAACCTTAACATTTGGAAATCAGAGAATTTTGCTGAAATGATCTGATAAATTGGTAAACTTAATCTACAAAAACATGAATAAATTCAACAAGCATTAACAATAACAAAATGATAACACAACATGGTATATGTAGATGTTGAGAAAATAATACTAATATCAGAAAAATTCTTGCAAAATACCTTTCTGGGTATATTGGAAAATGAACTGTAATGGGATTTAAAACAATGAAAAAAGACATTATTTGATAGACTTGAGATTTGATTAACCAAGTATCAAAAACAAGGATCAGAATTCAAATACTGATTGTGGTTAAACAATAAAAATATATATGTATGGATAGTTTTGTTTCAATCAAAGAAATATCTGATTAAAGGATTTACCCAGAAAACATCTAAGTAGGACTACATCAAGATAAACTGAAAAGTGTCTTATGAGTCACACAAGCATTTTTTACAATAAAACAATTTAGGCATTTCTTAAAGAATATTTTTTATTGTGCTTCCTTCAAAGCAGAAAACATTCAATTGCAGTAGTCATAAGAAAATATATTTCTATACAAATTTCTATTTTTCAAAATTTACTTTGTTATCCTTTCTTTTTCCTTTATGAATCATAACACTTTTCCTGAAATGTCAGAATTTTCAGCAAGCACAAATCAAAAACTAAGAATGAACAAAAAAAAAAAAAAAAGAGAAACAAAAGGAAATATACTTTTTTCAAAATGCATTAAGAAAAAAAATACAACTGAAAATATAAAAGGTAAATATTTTTTTCTCTTGTTTCCAATCCTCATTTGCCAAATATTCACTTCACCAATTTTTCTGTAACAGGATGCAATGACTCACCATTTCCAAAAAATCACAGAGAGAAATTTCACAAATGGTAAAGCTCTCTCCACCCTCTGCGTACTTTCCCTAACAAGAATAACTAATGATGCTATGTCATATAAAATGAAAAAAAAAATTCAAAAGATTCCAAGAAGATTTTGAGGAAAAAAAGATGGACTTGAAGTAGGAAAACAATTGAAGAAAAATAAACAGAAAAATAACCAAAGCATACTAGTTTGTACTAGTTCAGTACCTGTTGCTTTGTTTTCAGAAATATGATCAAAATTCAAATCAAAATTGTTTGTCCATTTAAAATATATTTATTAAAATATATATTCAGTTTAAATACAGGAGTTATAAAAATTACATCACAGTGTTTTGGTATGTAAATTTAAGCACAGAACTAGATTTGTAGCAAGGTTTTATAATTTTACAATTGAAATTGTTAGCTGGAACTAAGTTCTATGCTAACAGTTTCTTCTCTCACACTTCTTGACTGTGGAACTCTCTTTGGCTTCCTACTTCCCAGTTAATTTTGATCTTCAAAAATTTAAATGTAATGTCAATTGTTATCTTCTGTCTTCTTAATTCTTGTTCTTTTATTATCCTCTCTCCTTAATAGTTTTTTTTTTTACTCATATTTTTTCACAATTAGTAACCCTTTGCATCTTAGTGGCTTTATTGTCATACTTGGGGTGAAATGATTAAAAAAAAATGTACATAAAGATTAATCATTGAATACATAAGAGAAGCCAACATGTTTTCTTGATTTAACTAATTCTGCTTAAGTGGAAGACAAAATGAATACAATCCTAACAATTTTCATGAGTCTTAAGCAGTTTATAATAAATAATAATGAGGTAATTTTAATTAAAATTCTAAGAACAGAAAGCATTACTTTGTGTATCTCTTATGATTAATCAATGGGGAATACTCCCAATTTCTGGGAGGATGAGGAGTTATCATTATTTAAATTTGGACTATTGTAGAGAGTCAACTGTATACAATCATTTTCTAAGATCAATTATTTAAAATGGGTTTGAGTGAATGAAGCCAGTAGTTCTTAGTGAGGACCATCCTTCTTTGGCTGGTTTGGTTTATTTTGTTTTACAGCCTATCAACCTCAATAAGTTATTTTATGCTGTCAAGATTTTTAGGATAGATTCATATGAATAGAATACATGTTTTTTGTAAGAAATAAGTTTGTAGATCAGGTTTCATTGACATAATTTTGCAAAGGCGGTTTTTGTCGAGAGTCAAAGGTCTTGCCAGTAATATTTTTTTTCAAAAAATGTATTGCTGGTAAATATTTTTTTTTTCAAAAATGTATTACTGGTAATAAACTTTTTTCAAAAATGTGTTGCTGGTATTTTTACTATAATAACGTATTTTTTACACTTTCATAGTGTTTTAACCCCAGTTTGGGGTTAACTATTTGCCGATAGCTGGATCCCTAACAAGTGCTACTACCCCAGGTGAGAGTGAACCTGGGAACAACAGCAATTAAGAGATGGTTCCAAACACCTCAAAACCTCCTAATCAGAGGGCTTGCTGTTGGATGTAGTTTATTGTCATACCCAAGGTGATCCTTCTTTGAGCCACAGGGACTGGTACTAAAGAATCACAAACAAAGAACTGTACCAAAATAATAGAAACTATATCACTTGATGACTTTCAACAGCAGCAACAGCTAAAATGGATAGCACATGTAACTAAAAGAGAAAATAACAACAATCAAGAAGCTGACAATCCACATTACTTCTAACAAAAAGTTAGGAAGGAAACCCCTATCAAGATTGGAAAGATTGATTACAGTGGACATGAGAAATATATTTTCTTGAAAAATTGTTCTAGTAGAAAGATTTTATAAATTTCAACTGAATGTATAACTAACTGGCTGCTTGGTCAATGAATGCCAAATTTTTCTTACTACAAAAGGGACAACTTGAACTGCCCTTTGACATATTTCTCTGGTTTGCCCTGCAAGGTTCTGGTATCTATTTTCACCTGCTATTATAATTAACATCATTTTTTTAATAGCAATTATCAAAGTAAGAGATATTTACATCATTTCATTATTATGCTTTTCATATTAGTAACTGGTATAATTAATCTGCACATCTTTGATATGATAAATCTAAAAGTTAACCAATACACTATAGATAGTAAGATATCTATTCAGTCAAATCGCCATGCCTTTGTTGTGTTTTCACCAAAATGCTTTGACTGGTCAAATGTTCAGCTTTGTTCTGGTTAATATCGATGAATTAATTAACTCTCACATGTCATCTACTCTCTATAAGAATCAGTCAGCAATTTAATCTCACTCCAGCTGTTGATCATTTTGAGGTTTTTCTTAGATAGTTTGTTGTCAGTTGTTTCTTGGCTGATCACATTCCAGTTTTCCATTAGGAATCTATCATAGTATATATGCAGCATGAAATGGCTTCTTTCCTCATTTTATTGTTGGTTACAAAATCATCTCACTTAATGCCTAGTATTTCCTTAGGCATTTCATGTTGACTACATCTAGATCTTGTTTTTTCGGATTTGATTTGGTTTAATAGCATATAATTCTTTTATGGATTATACAAATACCCGGGCCAGTTATATGTGCTATATTGACTTTTTTCCAACAAGAAACAAGGTGGAGAGGATATCGAATGGTAAAACAATCTCCTGATTTGTAGGAAGAAATTCTTGCTTTCCTCAATTTTGGCCAGTCTCAAAAAAAGGCTGTTGCTAGTTTGCTCATTTTGCATTCATGTTTCTGGT
This sequence comes from Acanthosepion lycidas, assembly GCA_963932145.1. NCBI lineage: Eukaryota > Metazoa > Mollusca > Cephalopoda > Sepiida > Sepiidae > Acanthosepion > Acanthosepion lycidas. The sequence goes on along the minus strand of OZ010580.1, from coordinate 16,815,946 downwards.
CATTAAATGAGTTACTCAAGAAGACAATGTTACCAATAGTTTTTATTCTGTTTTGGTCTTTGAGAATGTAATCTGGAGGTTAATGGCTGCCAGAGAGTGTATTGTTTTCTTGTTAAATGTCTCCAATGTCATTTACAAATTGTCATCAGCAAAGATAAGACTTATCAGTCTTCTATCTTAAAGGGGAATATAGCACCAAGCAAAATAATTTAAAATATTGGAAGCTATATCTAGTGTTAAAACATAGAACACTGCTGCCATATCTGGGCTAGCATTCCAGTATTGATAGAGTTCAGAAGCATCTTTAGAGGTTTATGGGTGATGAATTATCTTTCACTCTACAGCCTGTTTCTCACAAATGCCACAAACCTCTTGTCATTAACACATATTCCATAGCAAATATTCAAATGAGCTACATTCCTTAGTTCCAACAGCCTTGACATTCATAGCTAAGACTCACCATGCAATGTACACTTGAATAAATCACTCTCATTGCCTTCATATTCTGTTAGTAAGAAGGAAGTTCCATTCTGACAGCTTCTTCCCAAGAACAGATGCTTCATGAAATGAATCCCTAAGAATATACTTCCCTGATCACTACAATCTTAACCTCTTTAAGTTGAGAAGTAACTGTTATCTTTCCTACATATCCTCTTAGCTAGACTTCTTACCCATTCCTATCATGTATATATCAATCACAATCAATAACCCTCTACCTTGAGTGGTTCATGGGCCTTGTATTAAGCAAACAATAAAATAAAAAAAAAGTTTATTTGAACTCATTTCCATATTTTTGTTGCTTTTAGCACATTTCAGCTTGACAGTTCTTCTCTTCTTCAGGTTTTTTTTTACTAATTGTAATGTCATAGGGTCAACTGTTATCTATCCTACATATCCTTATAATGTGCACTTCTTATCTCATCCCTTTATGCCCTTACAACAACCTCAATCTTTAACTCTCTGCCTTGAGTAGCTCAGGGGCCTTGTAGTGAGTAAACAATTAGTAAAAGAAAAAAAATGAAGAGAAAAGAACTGTCAAACTGAAATGTAGTAAAGACAACAAAAATGTGGAAATGAATTTAAATAAACTATCTTTTTTTTTTAGTTTATAATAATACAAATATGAAGGTAGAGGTTTACTGAATAAAGTTGCTTTTAGGGCATAAAGGTATGTGGCAAAAAGTGGATATGTAATGGTTGACCCTAGACTTGAAAAGGTCAAGATTGTAGTTGTCAGGAAAGCATTCACCTTAAGTTCTGAGGAAGAGTGGACATTTCTCCTTACCAAAAGAGATGATGATCCCATCATCATAGAAACTGTTGAGTGCTTGTATAGCACTACCGCAAAAGACATGTACAAACAAATGTGAACTCCATTGGACAGTCAGCTTAATGAGTCATATAACAAAACTTATCTGAATTCTGATGAATAGAGAGCTCAGCAGAATTAGACCAGAAATAGAACAGTGAGGTTTTACAAATACACTGAAACAAGGAATTGAATATTCATGCTCTGAATAATATCATTAATTACAATATAAATGCAAAAGGATGTGAACCTTTGTTTTATAGATTGTGCAAAAGTTATTGATAAAGTACATCACAAAGAACTTTTGGAACTGCTTGTTAACCTCAACATATTTAGGAAGGATATTAGAATAACCCAGAACTTATTCTAGAAGCAAACTACCTGCACATGGATAGATTTGGCTTGCTTAGATTTTGTTTAATGGTGTATCAGTCCTCATTGGTCATTTTATGCCAACCAACCTACAGATAGAAAATGAATTCAGTAAATATATAAAAATAGAAAGGGATGTAAGACAAGGATGTGACTTCTTACCAGATTTATTCAACCTATACAGTGAGGCAATTCTAAGAGAATTACAAGTCCTACTAGGACTTATTAATGACAGCCACAATATTAATAAAATAAGATATGCAGATGACACAGTGTTGATATCAGATATGTTAAGAAAAATACAAGAACTCCTATGGAAACTAGAAAGACAGAATGCTTGGTTGTCAGCAAAACAAACAGCCCAACATGCAACTTACAAATTGGAGATACTATAATCAAGCAAGTATATTCAAACATCTAGGAAGTGTTTTAACACAGGACAAAAGTGCAACACTGAAATCCGAAGGAACATTGGGGTAATGAAAGATACTTTCCAAAAGATAAGCAAAGTATTAAAAAAAAACAGGAAAGGGATATAGCACATAGAAAACAAGTTATTTATACTTGTTCTAAAATTTGCAAAAATAAACATGAAAGAAAATACATTTGTTTTTGATCTAGTTGGGAACAAAATAGTTTTATTTTAAATCAATGTTTGGTAACAAGCTTCACTATTACAATAAATTTTTGTCTTTTTGCCTGATATTAAACCATCATCCTCCACTCATAACAACATTAATAATATTAGTTACAATTTGTGTAAGCTTTAATTGTAGTAGTGGTTGCAGTAGCAGTGATAGCACTGGTTACCATCGAAACAGAGGTGAGAAAAAATTATACTCAAGAATATTGAATCATCATAAAAGTGCTTTCCTCTTTTTCATTATTTGAGTTCTTTTTGAATGATACAGATTAAAAAAAAAAATTTTTTTTCTTGAAATAAAATATAAAATGAATGCCCAGGGATAAAAAATTATAGCAGATAATTAATTTTTCAAATCATTGAAAAGAAAGATACTCAAGAAACAGACAGATGGATGAATGGAAAAGAGATAATTGCTCTCTTTGTACATTCTTCTTTATATGTCATGTCTCCTCAGGACATAAGCGATTATGGCTCTCCACAATTTCCTGTTCTTTGTAGCTCTTAATAAGTTTTGACTTTTTGTTATTTCTCCTAAACCTTGTTCTGCCATCCATTTAATCGAGCTCACTAAGTATTTTAAGCATTGTTTTCCTCTGTTCCTCTTGCCTTCAATCTGTCCTGTGAGCATCAGATTTTCCAAGCCCTCTTTTCTCATTATGTGCCATAAAAATTTCAGTTTCTTCTTGATGTAAATATAAATTTCCTTTTTGTTTTTATTTTCTCTGAAACTTCATTGTTGCTCACATGTTTGGTACAGGGTACTCTCAGCATCCTTTCTTAGAACTAGATTTCTGTTACTTCAAATTTCTTCTTCATCTGTGAGGAGATTTTCCAGCATTCACTGTCATATAGGACAGATATCACAGTTCAGTACTCTTTTCTTTGTTTCTAACAAAGTTTTTCTGTTTCTTAATACTCTGCCTAGCTTTTGGAAGGCATCTTTGGTTACCCTAATGCACCTTATAAAAAAAACCCAAAAAAAACTGAGTCTTTGACTTGTGTTTTTTTTTTTTAGTTTTGTCGAAAATAAATAAAAGAGTAGTATCTGATAAATTGTTTTAAGGATTGTTCTTCAAAAAGAAAATTGGTAGTTCAAAGAAAAATAGAACCCATTAATAAAAATGAGACTATCTTTGTGACACAAATCACATAGGCTAATATAACAGATTAAAGTTACAAGAGTGTGATTCAATTCATTTTTTTGATAATACATTCTGTTACCAGAACAAAAAATTTAAACACTATTTACATTATTTGGTTCTGTAATGCTATTGTCCTCATCTTTGTCGCCATGTTTATCACGTTTCGGCTGTTGTACGCTCCGGCCTCTTCAGGTGGTTGGAATGTCGAACTGAACCCTTTATTTCACTCACTGGGGTAGACTGTTCTAGTTCCACATGCCATGTTTAATGGATGTCAGTTATCTCCTGTTAATTCCTCTCTGAAAGTTCTCCACTGCTTTAACCAGGTATTGAACTCACACTCTTTGGGTCCTGTCTCTGGATCTAACTAATGCCTTTATCCACTGTGACATGTGTCCTTCAGGACATCTGTGTATGAATTTCTGGGTATTATAAGCATAATGTCTTCAGCAATCATTTTTACCAGTGCTCATATTGCAATTTTTGCTGTTATCATTGCATGTTTTTTTACCAGAGCTCATATTGTTGTTATTAATGCTTTTCTCATAGCGACAAAAATAAGGCCAATAGTCTGAATCATGTAAATAGTGTACATAATACCTCATCTCAGAAATATAGACAGATAAAAAATTTAAACTTAAAAAATATTTCTAAAAAGAATATTGGTAGTGTCTCTCGTTTATAATGTAGAAAGATGGGATTTATTTAACGCTTAGTTTTCTGTTCTACGTGATACTGCACTTCATCCTCAGTAAACTTAACAGACACACTGTATAACTAAAGTTATAATCTTTTCTTGAAAATAACCAAATTGGATCAAGTTTTACCCAACTATTTTACATTTGCTTTCAAAAATTTGCCTGATGCTGGGATTCATTACAGGAATTTAAAATGAAAATTTAAAATAAGACAGACTGTAACAAGTAGTGTAAAGTGGAAAAAAAAAAAAAAAAAAAAAAAATTAACAACATATTAAAACAAATAAAAAAAATAATTCTACAGAAGCTATAAAGTAAAATCTATGTTGAAAGAATTCCTGAAGGAAGGTCTATGTCGTAAGAATTCCTGAAGAAAGGTCTATGTCGAAAGAATTCCTGAAGAAAGGTCTATGTCGAAAGAATTCCTGAAGAAAGGTCTATGTCAAAAGAATTCCTGAAGAAAGGTCTATGTCAAAAGAATTCCTGAAGAAAGGTCTATGTCAAAAGAATTCCTGAAGAAAGGTCTATGTCAAAAGAATTCCTGAAGAAAGGTCTATGTCGAAAGAATTCCTGGAGAAAGGTCTATCCCAAAAGAATTCCTGGAGAAAGGTCTATCCCAAAAGAATTCCTGGAGAAAGGTCTATCCCAAAAGAATTCCTGGAGAAAGGCCTATATCAGAAAGATTTATGAATAAAGCATATATCAGTATTCAGTATGAATAGTTGTGGAAGCTCAGTCATACAGAATAGTACTTCATACTAAATAGAAATGTGTAGGCATTCTGTCCTTGTAAAATATCAAATGTGAACAAAGGTGTTTAAGTGAATTTTCTGTAATTAGTTTTCAAAAAGGCAGAATTTCAACTGTATTAAAAGCACTATATACTTCACCTTAAGTAATGATGAAAAATTTTGCACTGCCATTTTTGGGCACTCAAATTGCAACTTTCCTCCTTCATAAGAATGTAGACTGCAAAATCTGATAATGTGTATTGAATTGGTTCACAAAATGCAAATGATATGCCAAGTGAAAGTACAATTACAACATCAGTTCATGAAGCAATGATCTATAAAAAGTCTAATCAATGCAAAGTTTGCTAAAGACCTTTACAATTGCACTGTCTTACTAAAAGTTTTTGTTCAGGCAAATTCTGCTAAATATGGTAAAAGAACTGGTTGGAAGATTGTGGGGAAAAAAACAATGAAGGTAAGAGTTTAGAAAAAAATGACACCAAATATCAAGAGAAGAAAATTCTAATTAATTTTCTTTCTAATAACTTAATGCACAAAACTAAAACAATTAAGATCACCAAATTTTATAGAATTCAGTGCATAAAAATACATTGTATAAGCACTAACTTGCAGGGCAGTCTGGCTTCTCTAGTCTGGGCTGGTAACTAGTCTAGAAGAAGGAAAATTCTGAATTCAAACCTGAAGAGGGCTGTTTGGAGGGTTAGTGGTAATGTAAACCATTTCCTTGTTAATACCTTTGAAAAGTGAGGCTGGTTATACACAAGGCTTCATCATTATAACCAAATCATATGGGTAGTCTGGTCATTCAGTTCTAAAACACAACTGTTAGGCCCTCATATGTCAAAAGACCAAGGGGAGAGTCTATCTCTCTCTCTCTCTCTATATATATATATATATATATATATATATATAAGATAAAGAACAAATAGGAAACATTTATCAATCTAACATTTTTTTTTTTTACTCTGTAAGATTCACCCTGTACAAGGCCTGTGAGCCACTCGAAGTAGAGGGTTATGATAAGGGCTAGTTTATATAGAAAACTCAGGGAAACAGAACTCCTCCTTAGGTTAGAAACATTGTACTGGCCAGAAATCTAGAGTTCCAAGTCTTGCTTGCTCATATACATGAAGACCAAAAGACTCATTGGGGTGACAAAGGTTGCTTGGGTATGCATGTGCATACCCTATCCCCATTTGATTTAGTATCAAGAGCTGAGAGCATAAGAAGGGAGGTTAATTATTCTATTTGAGAGAGAGAGAAAAAAGAATTACTCCTGTCACAGACACAGGACAGGAATTGAGTTGTTCTCAGAATTTTTTAGAATCAGCTGGCCAAGGGGTCAGGGGAAAGATTAGGGATGGATATGAATGCTATAAAGTTTTAACTTACTATAAGTTGCAATATCATCTCTTTGAAAAGTGTTGATACAGGCTCATGAGCAACTTTACCAAGACAGAAAACTTTCATTAAATGTTTCACTGTTATTAAAGCTTCATCAGAGACTGAGATATAGACAAAAAGAAAGACATTCTGGTATTTCTTCTTGCATTGTTTGATTTTCATTGATCAATCATATTTCATGTACATTCAACTTTTTTAAACCAATGTTAGTAGAAAGAGTCAAATGCACATGAAACATGATTGACCAATGAAAATCAAACAGCACAAAAGTAAAACATACCAAAATTCCTTCCTTTTTCTTCATATCTCAGTCTCAGATGAGGCTTTTATGCAAGTGAAATATGTTGATATACATTTCCTATTTGTTCTTTATCTTACCATTCTGTTGGACTCTGCTTTATATTTGATTCCAACTCATTTATGTATGTGTGTGTATACATACACGCATATACATACATATATACACACACACACACATATATATATATATATTATATATATATATATATATATATACACACACACATATATATATATACATACATACATACATACATATATACATACACACACAAACACCATGTGTTTTATATGTAGCTTCTAATTGCTGCAGCAACATTTATAACCACTATGTATAGTAATATTCTATTTATTTTCTTCTATAATTAAAAAAGAAAAAAACTTTTTTTTCACTTACTTTTCTTCTGAGCTGCACTTGTGGCCCAACCATCAAGTTTGTTTGACTTTTTTTTAATTTCTTCCTCACATACATGAACCTAAAAATATATGGAAAAATCAAGAAAACACTGATTATTAATAAAATGGTTTAACATTTTAACTTTTCTTTCTTATCAGACAGAGATTTGTGTAATCAGGTAAAAAAATTAATATTGGCTGATGATCAAAGTATACATGGCTCAAATATTAAAAAAAAAAAAAAAAAATGGAACAAACTAAGTTATGGAATATACTCTTAATAACATTTTAGAAATTTGCTCAGCTTTAGTATTAATATTTATCACACCTGGGTATTACAGATTTTAAAAGTATGAGATTGCATGCCAAGAAAATAGTCAGTTTTGATATTTTGATTTGAAATAATCTATTTTTTCTGCTCCATTCCTTCTCTACCAGACAACTCATTTCAATTGGAGACTTACTTTTTTTTAAACATTTTTTTTTTTTAAAGTAGAACTATGAACAATACTATTGTATTTATAATATTTACATTCAAACTAATGTCCTAATCTTTCTTGTCATTATCACAATCTTTTGGACATTGTGCCCATGGCCTTCTCCAAGTGTTGATCAGTCTCTGAGCTGGATAGGGTTAAGGTTAATGGAAACTGAGCAAGCAATAACTGTGCAGTGCTAAATAAGAAGAAGATAAGATATTCCTAAACCTAAACAACAGAAAGAGAATCTATCCCCATAGATTAAATAAAGGGTTCAGTTCAAAATTCTCTGAAGGATACTTAGAAAAAAAGACTCCTGACGAAGGCCAGGGGTCACAACATCTGAGATGCTGTGAAAATAACCAGAAAGATGTGGACATTATTCCAAATGTAAATAATGATAACTCTTTATCAAGCCAGAAATCCCATTGTACTTGAGAAATACTTTAACATTCATATTACGTAGAACAAATGAGAAACAGTGAAGAGAAATTTAATCTCATGCTTAATGTTAATTCACTTTAACTTTATCTTTTTTTTAAATATGCAATATTGAGTTCTTATAGCATTGATTTAGGGTAATTACATTTTTTTATGAGGACTTGGCCAACATTATGTCTGACAAATTTAAGGACTTGATCAAAACAAAAATAAATTAGTATTTACTGATTTTAAAGTCAAGTTTTTTCTTATATATTGTTATAGAATATGTATCAAACTTCTTACTAGCTAAAATCATTGCATTAAGTATTAGCATTTTGTTGTAATGGAATGTCCCACACTCCCTATCACCTATGTGAACTGACTATATATATATATATATATATATAGTAAGCACAGGATATACCTGGTGGATTTGCTTTGGGAATTACTAGCTTGCTAACCAATTCCCAGTCATTCAGTAGTGTATTCTCTTTCTTTCATCTCCGCCTGTGTTGCTGTTCCTTTCACTTGAGTACCACCTTTGTCTGTTTGTAACCTTTTTTAAGGATTCAACTCATTCTTTATGTGCTCTGCCTCTTCAGGACATGGGCAATCATGGTTCTCCATAACTATCTGTCTCTTGTAACTCTGAGCAATAGTTAACTCTTTACCATCTCTTCTGGTTTTTTCTTACCATTTATTTAGACAAACTCATTAGATTCTTCTGCCCCTTCTTCCTCCAGTACGTACTGCAGGTGCCATTGTTATGATATCATCTGTAGTGCTTCATGATAAACCCATCATGAGAGTGATGACAGACATTCAGGTTAACTACTGTTATTTTGTAGTTCCACTAGTCCCAACATTCATAGTTGGGACCCACCATGCCATATGCACAGAGTTGACTTATTCTCATTCTCTTCATGTTTCATTAGTAAGGAGGAAGTTCCACTCAGACAGCTTCTTCCCCAGATTTGTTGCATTAAGGAACAGAGTCCTGAGAAGATGCTTCTCTGATCACTATGATCTTAACCTCTTCAAGTCTAAGGCCAACTGTTATCTATCTTCCATATCCTCATAATAGGCACCTCTTGTGCCATCCATGTGCATCCTTACAATTTAGTAACCCTCTACCTTGGGCATGTGGCCAAGTGGTTAGAACATATGCTTTCTGACCATGGGACCCAGGTTCGAATCTCACCCTAGTCTATTTGTCAGGAAGATGATATTTTCATATTATCAGTCTGGAGGTGGGGGAGTCGATCCCAGCATGCGGCACCTTTGGAAAGTGCCTGAAAGCCACACCCCACGGGTTGACCCCAAGCCGTGTGAGAGAAATTGGATAAACGGAAACCCTTGAGAGCCATCGATGTTTGTGCTAGCACAAAGTCACAAATCATCATGACCAAGGGTTTGAGCGTGCTGGCATTGTTGACTGTTGCTCACACTAGATAATGGCAACTCTCCCAGAAACTGTAACTAAGGTCTGCTAAGCATAGTTGCAGGTAGGCTCTGTGGATGTTGAACAAACATAAATGTGCTTGAGCAGGTACCTGTAATAGGAATTAACTAGCCACTTTAGTAGACTGGCATCCTCAGATATGAGCGTGTGCATCTTTTACATTTTTACCTTGAGTGGCTTTGTATTGGGTGAATTACAATAAAAAAAAAAAAATGATAAAGAGGGGGACAGTTGGAATAAGGATGTGGATTTTTCTCAAAAAAAAAAAAATAAAATAAAAAATAAAAAAATAAAATAGTGACAGCAAGTCAAATATGAAACTGAAAGGTATGTGACACTCTAAACTTGTCACTTTCAAATATTTCCAAAGATTTCAGGGTAATATTTCTTTAAAGTGACTCATACTTAGTATGATTTACGTAACCTTCTTTATGGATTTACATTTAGGAGAAGATATTTGATGGTCACTTTGAACTTTACAAATTTTACTGAGGCAGAGAATATTGATTCTAGGGAGCCATTCAATAATCAGAAAAAAAAAATCTCTTTCATCTTTTAGAAAAGGCATGTTTACTTATCTCTGATTTATTGATTTTGTCTCTAAAAGAAAAAATGATTCTGGATAATTTTGTTTGAACATATCTGTTTAGTTTGCTCATCGCAGACAGAAGAAGAAGAAAAAAACAAACATAATTAAAATCAGTATTTGTCTAGTATTCAAGAACATTGCTATGCTTTGAAAAAGGACATGGTTAGTCATTAAACACATGAGTCAGGAGGAAAAACTGTTAAAGAAGCAATCCTAATAGTCTAACAACAGTATAACTGGGCACAAAATAAAAGAGAAGTGTTTTGAATACAGTGTGTTGTTTCTCTTGATAAATAAGATCTAAAAGCTTACATGATGTAAGATTTTATTATGCTAGTCAATATTTTCATAATAATAATAACAACCAACTAGCCAATATTGTTAAGATTTTTTTTACAGTAATCAACAGAGAACATTCAGATTACCATTTGAGAATTCCTGAAATGATTTATATTAACCTTTAACATCCTGGGGGTGATTTTGTTTGCAAAGTAAAAATTTTATCCTGCAAGTGACTCAGATGAATGAATGATAGCATGTTTGAATTTTGCAGTTGTGTTTTCATATCCTGCTATGGCAACAAAAAATGACTATGACTAAAATTAAATAGTGCAGAAAAGAGGAACCTTGAAAAACAATGCAGTGGAAAGGAAAGTAGTAAATAATGCAGAGTGTTAAAGGTTAAGTTTAAGCTGTCTTGGGCCTTTCAGGTCTTTTGAGCAGAGTAGAGATTTATCATTTGTTTCCTGTTTAGGATTGGGTTTCCAGTTCCTTCTGCATTTTTTTCATTCTCTTTCATTTCCAGTAGCCCCTTGCATCTTAGTGGAATTATCACTTTGCTTGTGGTAAATTGATTTAAAAAAATGCAGAAGGAATGGTTGCTGGGTCTAAATATAACCTGTCTATATTATACTGCAGATTCTCTGGTAGTATTTTTACTGCCCATTTTTTAGCCATTGTAAATTTGATTATTTGTTTTGTCCTTGATTGGCTCTGAAGAGTGAGGAGTGATAACCAGTTAGTACTTGATTCTTTTTTCATTTTGTTATAGCGAGTCTTAATTTCTTCCTCCCTTATCCTTGCTCTTGCTACCCCTTTGCATTATATATTTGGAGACATAACCAGGTACTTAAGTCACCAGCTGATGCAATAGCTGCAGTAATCAGTGTTAGCAGTTTCAAGCCTGAAATGAAGGGGATTAACTTTGTCAAAGCCAGTGACCCCCCCCCCCTCAGCATATAAACTGACAACTTGCATGCTCTCTTCCACCCGAGATTGGCAGTAGAGAATAGACCTTGGGAGACAATAGAAATTTCCAGAGCAGATAACATTCTCCCTGCTGCTGGATTTAATAATCTGATAAATTGTCTCCAGGCAAGTTGTAATGCTCAAACTTTTGGTACCTTGGGAAGAGAATATGAAAAGAGCCTTTGAAAGAAAGCTTAAAAAACACCAGGAGCTAGTAGAGAAATGCAGGTGCAATGAATGGCGAACTGCCTGTCTTCATATTGAAGTCAAATGTTGTGGTTTCATAGGAAGATCTTTATGCAGAACCTTAAGTCAACTTGGATTGATGGAAGAAAAAAGAAGGCGGCCATCTGGGCAATTTCAGAATCTGCAGACAACGCTTCAAAATAGTTATGAATTAAAAGACCAGATCCATGAGGCTCTACAATGGAGATTGGTAGATATCTGTCTATATTTCTGAGATGGGGAATTATGTACATTATTTGCATTATTCGGACTATTGTCCTCATCTTTGTTACCATATTTATTACAACGTTTCAGCTGTTGTATGCTCCGGCCTTCTTCAGGTGGTTGGAATGTCGAACTGAACCCTTTATTTCGCTCACTGGGGTAGACTGTTCTAGTTCCACATGCCATGTTTTAATGGATGTCAGTGATCAGTTATCTCCTGTTAATTTCCCTCTAAAAGTTGCCTTAACCAGGTATTCAATTCACACTCTTTGGGTCCTGTCACTAACTAACACCTTTATCCACTGTGCCATGTGTCCTCAAGTTTAAATGATAAATATTCCATGTAAAATTTGTTGGTGGTAGATTTTATAAGGAGCTCAAAATGTTGTTCATCATATTGTATAAATTTTTTTTTATAAGGATAATCATCCAATATAAGGCACAAAGTCAGGTAGAAGGTTACAGTGCGGTGTTGTATGAGCCTAAGAAAAGGTAAGAAGTGCAGTTTATGAGGTTATGTATGAAAGTTGTAGTCCCTGAGAAGAAGCTGTCTGAGTTGGCAAAATAATTACCTATTTCTTCACTATGTATTAGGAGTCAACCAACCAAAGTAGAACCAATAGTGAATGAAAAGAAATGAATCTAGAATTAGTTTTCCATCTTTTCTATATGATAGGATATTGTTTTTAGTGCATTTCAGAGCCACTTAAAGTAGAGGGTTACTCTATGGTTTTGTATAAGTGTAAGAAAAGGCAAGAAGGGCAGTTCATGAGGTTATGTAGGTTTGGTTTGTTTTACAGCATATCAACCTCAATGGGTTATTTAATGCTGACAAATTTTTATTGCTAGTAATTTGTTTTTTTTTTTCTAAATGTATTTCTGCTAATATTTATTTCCTTCAAAAATCTATTTCTGGCAATATTTTTTCTTCGAAAATATATTACTGGTAATATTTTTTTTCAAAAATGTATAGCTAGTAATAATTTTTTACAAAGTATTTCTGGTATTATAAAACCTATTTTTACATTTTCATAGTTTTTTAACCCCAGTTTGGGGGTTAACTTTTTTCCCATAGCTGGGACCCTAACAGGTGCTACCACTTCAGGCCAGGGTGGACCTGGGAGCATCAGCAATTAAGAGGTGGTTCCATGCTCCTCAAAACCTACTGATCAGGGATCTTGCTGTTGTACGTAGTTTATCATCTTACCCAGCATGCAGATGTAGTTTATCATCATACCCAGGAAGCAAAGTTATGTAGGAAAGATAACAGCCTTAGACTTGAAGAGGTCAAAATATATATAATGATTGGGAAAAGATCTTGCTGGGAATCTATTCCATAAAGCAGCAGTTTTGGGAAGAAGCTCTTTGAGTGGAACTTATTTCTAACTAATGGAATATAAAGGGAAGGAGAATGATTCATTCTTGTGAATATGGCATAGCAGGTAAGGCCTGGTAGAATCAAGGAATGTAATTTATCAGAACACTTGCCATGCAAACATTAGGTTGGTGCAAAAATAATGACGTAATAATGTCGTTTTTTGACATTAAAAAATACGTCAAAAAATGACATTAATATGTCATTATTTTTGCACCAACCTAATAGCAATAGTATAGCAAGAGGTTTGTGATGTTTCATCTGTGGAAAATAAGTCACCACTCACATTAGTAGCTCCTGAGATAGTATAGTTTTGGTAACTATTTTTTAACTTCAGGTATATAAAGATTGCATAAGATATAACCTCAAATGTCTGGAAAATTGCAAAAATGTTGAACAAACATTGTAAAGCAAAAAATAAAAAAATATAATTGAAAACACTGGCAAGAGAAAGGTAAGAAAAAAACTGGCTTTGAGACATGCATAAAGGACAGATTTGAGAAAAATGAAAAGCAAAAAAAGTGGATTGATCAGCAAAAAATATTTAAAGTAGACATTTCTAAAGTAAACTGATAAAAGATGCACAATATTAATGCTAATAATAAGATTAGCCATTTCCATACAGGAAACATTCAACATTTATTGTCTGAACATTCAGCCTTGCAGCTGATTGAAATTTATAAAATCTTTCTCTTAAGGAAAATAGGCTTCTAAAGTCCACTATCTCTTATTGCTCTTTCTAGTATTGAAGAGAATTTCCTTCCTAACCTTTTCTTTAAGATAGTGTGAAAAGTCAGCATCATGCATGATTATATCATTATTTTCTCTTCCAGTTACATGTACAATCCATTTTAGTTGCTGCTGGAAGATTTCAAATGATGCAGCTTTTGTTATTTGGTAAAGTTCTACTAAAATCAGTTGATTAATGCCAATTTTATTGTGAAGACAGTAACTTGTATAATAAAACGTAACATGTGTATATAAAATACATATAAATTTTCAGTAAAACAGAAAAATTCTGTTCTTGATAACAACAATTTACAGACAATACCAAGTAATGTTTTAGAAATTCTGACCCTGAATAGAGTGCAAAGATTTTCTTACTTGAACTCTAATCAACAAATATTAAAAGATTCTTAATTAAAAGACAAAAGAGATCTAATATTCAAAAGCAAATAGCATGCAGTAACTAATGAAAACCAGATATTCATTGACACATTGTAAATTAACCAACCATATTTTTATCTGCGGAAGTGGGTTTTAATATGCTTATATCTGCTAGTATTTTTTACCATAATTAAATTTTGATTATAACATCTGATTACTTTAAATCTAAATAAGACGCAACTAATTACTGAATAACAATTACTTGCTACTGGGAATACTGATTGCTTGGCAGTTAATTAAAATTTAGTTCTGTTCCAAGATTGTTCTCATTATACAGTTTCTATTTTATTCCTCATTGTTTCATAGTCAGTTTTTATATCAGTAGCATTTATAAATATGGATGTCCAAGTCAGGTAAGAGTTTTTCTCTATATTTCTGAGATGATGTATTATGTAGACTATTTACATTATTTGGACTATTGTCCTCATCTTTCCCTGGATCTAACTAATGCCTTTATCCACTGTGCTATGTGTCCTCAAAGACACATAGCACAGTGGATAAAGGCATTAGTTAGATCCAGTGACAGGACCCAAAGAGTGTGAGTTCAATACCCAGTTAAGGCAGTGGAGAACTTGGAGAGGGGAATTAACAGGAGATAACTGACATCCATTACATATGGCACATGGAACTAGAACAGTCTACCTCAGTGAGCGAAATAAAGGGTTCAGTTCAACATTCCAACCATCCGAAGAAGGCTGGAGCATACAACGGCCGAAATGTTGTAATAAATATGGCGGCAACAAAGATGAGGACAATAGTCCGAATAATATAAATAGTGTCAGGTAAGAGTTATCAGCATGAAAAGTGGGATAAGTGAGCCAAGTTTAAATGCTGTATTATTTATTTCTACAATGTCAGAATTATTATTTAGAACAATGGAATTAAGTTGAAATAACAATGAATAGTTAGCCACAAATGTCTACTTGACATCCTGTAAATGAAACTTGTTCTGTGTATTGATTAAAGATGAGATATTTCCCTGTTTGTTTTGCAACAGCACTATGCTATAGCAAAAAGTCTTTATTCAATTAGATATGAAAATATGTCCAATAAGAAAACTAAAGTGTAAAATGAAAACACAAAAATTTCATTTTTGAACAAATTTACCTTAAAAAAATAATAAGATAAAAAAAATCAGATCAACAAAAAGTATTTTTATTTTAGATTCAAATATTTACAATTTGTTACCCAAAATGTTTTAACAGTTCTTTTTCATTTACCAGAATGACAAGTCTTTCATTGGAAAGGAGGAAGAGATTTTACATTACAACTAAAATAGTAGCCAACCACTAATAGATAATAGATAATCCTACAAATAAAAGCTGCTGAAAACAATCTGTTTAAAATGTAGTAGAATCTAATCAAAATCAGGAAATCAACATTTTGTCACAAATGGACTTTTTTGCTTCAATTTACCAAGATTATATTATTAGTATAAATTGTATTATCAAAAAGAGAGATTTCTCCATTTTTGCTTCAGCTAATAGTAAAGGGAGGGACACTTGGAAACATAATACTAGTTAATTATTTCCATAGAAGCTACAATAGATACCAGAAGCACTATAACACCAACAGATAGAGCAAGTTTCAGTTAAAAATTGCTATTTACAATATTTACATCATTTGGACAGTTTTCCTTATCTTTATTGCCATAATGACAACGTCTCAGCCATTGTACACTCTGGCCTCTTTTAGGTGGAATTTCAAACTGAACCTTTTATTTAGTCCACTTGGGTCAGTTATGTGATACATGCTTAGGTGATCATGCATCTTTTGGTACATGATTGATGAAGCAGATTTTTTCCTGTAGTAGGTTGCCATTTTTTTCTACAGTAGACCAGTTGTCATCCAAGGCTACAAAACCCGGTTTGTCCTGCTATTTACCCATAGCTGGGGGGAGAAGAAGATGATTCAGACTTTTTCCAAGGGTATTAGCATGTAAGTGAATGTAATGGATTTGAGTGGAATTTGAACTCGGCTCTCTGATTTCTCTATCTGAGCTGCTATCCATTACTCCACCGTGCCTCCTTCTAATTTCATGTGCTATACCTTTTTGTATATCTTAGTTTCAGTTATTTCCTTTAGAAACTCAACTCTCCAAGTTTTTGTTTCCTCTTCTGACCATATATGGAGGGAAATGAGAGATCACCATCCTCTATGGGAGGAAGTTGAAATAATAGACAGAGAACATCACTAGAAAATACAAAAACTTAAGGAATCAGTGCATATGCTCAGCCACAAAAATCTCCTAATCCAGCCAAGCATAGACATGAATAGAATATAGGAACCAGTAATACACAGAGCTAGAGAAAAACAACAAAAATAAAAAAATTATAAGTTCTGGTAAAAAAAATGTATAATGAGACATTAGGTTTATAAGTACCAAAAATTAATTCACTGATGTCCCTAAGGACACATGGCCCAGTGGATGGCTGAGTAATTTGTAACTTGACCCAAAGAATTGTGAGAGGGAATAAATACTTGGAGAGCTGAGTTATTAAAGGGAATTAACTGAAACAGATATCCAGAAAAGGCATGGTGTGTGGAATTAGAACAATCTACTCCAGTGGACTAAATAAAGGGTTTGGCTTGAAATTACAACATATATTACCTGAAGAAGGCCAAATAAAGATGAGGACAACAGTCCAAATGATGTAACTAGTGTAAATAGTAACAACATCACATCTCAGAAATATAGACAATAATTAAAATTGCTATTTTCTTTCTCTATGATTTTCTTATGACCAGTGAACAACAGTGTATATATCGCACTCCTGAAAATTTGCATTAGTGGAGATTGTATATGTGCAGAAACTAGTTAAAGATGAGTTATGCCCCTTGATACAGGATATTACTAAGCAAGATGTTGACATGGTGTGAAATAAAAAAAAAAAAAAAATGAAAGCTCACTGTGAGACATGGTATACACTTTTTGAACATGTCAAATTGGAATAAACAACTGTCAAGCAGATCTCCTTGACTTTCATACCAAAACTTCTCATGTGGAAACATTACAGAAGTTACCTACTTTTTCACACACACACACACACACATCACTCTTGCCATTACTGATTTGCATTATCCACCATTTAACAGTGTTCCCATTCTGCATTTGGTCTCTGTAAAAGTTCAGCAAGTGTTGATGAATGTCAATGATTGTATGTGTATAGATCAATGATCTCTGTTTTATACACACTTTCATAGCAGGAGCCATTTGGCTCTAGCTAGTTGTAATAAAACAAAAGTAAACATTATAGGTTAATAGGGGGGGGAGTTTCAAACTCTACTGTGATACCACCAACATTTAAGTCTGATATTTTGGACCTACATAATAAGAGGCATTACTTCATATATATTTTGTATAGTAATTTTATTTATTTATTTCTTAATCTGACATTTAACCATGTTTATTCATGCTTGCATTTATAGAAGAGTGATGTCCAGTTTTGTTATACAATAATGTCATAATGAACTAAATGCTGGTAATTATTATTTTGCTGTAAATTAAATACTATCTTTTTCCTAATCTGACAAATACCTTATAACTTTTTTGCCTATTGCCCAGAATATAAAGTCAAATAATAAATACACTAAAGGAAATATTTTGTCCTAGCTAAAGATATTAGTCCTTCTTGAAACAAAATTGCATCATTTTTGTCTGAGATTTTGAGACAAGTTATTAATATTAAAAGATTTCTTTTTTACTATCTTTATCTTGTTTTCATTTTTATGTTTCAATTCATTCATACTTCAATACTCTTCAATTTTTTTTCTGTTTCTGCTTATTATTTGCAAGCAAATATCAGGCCATATTATAAATCAAAGTGTGGCCAACAAATGGAAACAGCACACTTGACAATATTGAATATTAAATTTGCACCATATTGGATTTCTTTTTCCTTTTTCCTTTTTGACAAAGACAGCCCATATAAAACAGTTGTGATTGTCTTTGTTGCATAGAGAACATATTAAAATTAATTCCTTGGGGTTATTTCCTTGTTATAAAAAAAAATGAATAAAACAGAAATTTAAATGCCATTGTATAAAACAAGTTAACAAGTCATATTGGCTTAAATGTGGTTGATTGTGATCAAAAGCTTGCTTACACAATTTGTAGTTATTAACATTTGTAAAATTGGTGTAAAATATTGTTTTAAAATCCAAAGTACTCAAATAAATGGTAGAAATAAATATTTATAATGAAATAATTTTTGGAAAAGTTTTACATACGTACATTTTTGAAGAGCATTTGTGAAAAAGGTTTCAACTTCTACTTCAGAAGTTGAGTCTATGAATCTTATTGCAAAATTTACTCTAGGGAATAGAAATTGAGAAAAATAAGCTTCTGTTGTTTTTATCATGTATATACAAAACCTTTAAAATCTGTAATATAAATATGTTATCTTCAAGTAATGAAAAAATATCTTTCTTTTCTTGCTTTTATCTGACAGTGCATCATTGTGCCATAAAATTTCATCTAACAACAAACATATTCTTTAAAATATCATGATTGGCTTTATTTAATATTTTTTAAGTTGCTACTTTCTCTATCATATTTTTAACAAAAATATAAATTTGCCTGAGAAATACTCAGAAATACAGTGGTAAACTGCACCCACCTCAAAAAGAAAAATTATCTGCAATAAACCCAGTAATACATAAAAATAAAACTCTCCTCAAGACTAGTGGGAATGTATGAAATAAATTATACTCTCTATAATTTATATCCTTAAATTGATATTTATTTTGACTAATGATTCACATATCAGATAAAGCATGATGAACAGATTTCATCATCTATGTACTATGTCATTCATGGCTTTCAAACAACTTTCTATCCTTCACAGTTCGAAGCAATGTTTCTCTCCTTCCTATCCATCCCACTTTTTTTTCTTTCTTTTTTTTAAATATGAAGGTGGACTGAAAAGTTCATAGGTTGACTAAGGAGTGGTGCTAGTCCCTGTCAAAAGTAGTACCATTTTGGTTGGCATTATTTAATTGAAACAGCACATCGCCTAATTATTTGACTGCACTCACCAAGGCTTGTCTTTTTTTACTTTTTTTTTTTATTATGGCTGTGGCTGATGTTCCTTTTATTGAAGTCTTTCTATCATTTTGTTCTTTCTTTATTAAATTCAGATAGAAAGTAAAATTACTAATCCTAGATTGAAGTTTTTAACCCTAGAACACTAACCATGGGTATATAGTACCCAGTGCAAATTTTCCTATTTTTAATTACAATTTTCAGTACCTGATTTTCTTACCTAAATAATGTTTTTCAGTTCCTATTAATGTTAACTCGAAGTTTGAAGTGCCTGCATGTAAAATATCTCAAATAAAGATTTATATTTAATATATATTTTTTGATATTTTCAAAATCAGGTATAATATACCCATGGTTAGTAGTGGTGTAACTTTAATTGATGGTTAGTGTTCTAGGGTTAAGGATCCTTCTTTTCTGTCTACATTGGGTAAATCCTTCATAGAATTCTTCTATAACCTCATTCACAAGGTATGTTACTATGCCATCTTTACCTGTTTTTCACATTTCACACTTTGAAGTGTAAACATTAGTTTGTTGATACCTCTGGCATAACTTTAACATATGCTTTAGTGACTGTTAATAGTATTTTAATTTACAAGTCAGCATAGTACTCTTTAGTTATTCATAACATCATGTCTCTACAATTTATAACTTACTTGTTTTTTAATGCAAGCATGAATCAGTTACAACAAATTTAGAATAGGAAATAAGGAAATTAAACATAGAATAGGTTGCATTATGGGCAGTTTTGTACAACACTCCAAGTTACTAGATAATTAAAACATGAACCTATGGAGAGTCATTCTCAAATGGCCTCATCAGATCTAGATTCATATATGTCATTCATGGCACCAAACTCATTCAGAAATAAGTAAACTGTCAGTTGTATACAATCACTTTCTTGGATTAATGATTAAAAATGACTGAGGAAATGAAGCCTGTACAGCTTAGCAAGGACCATCCTTCTTTGAAAATCAGACTGGCAAATAAGAGAAACCACATCACTTGAGGACTTTCAACAGCAGTAACAACTAACATGGATAGCACATGTAACTGAAAGCGGGAATAATGACAATCAAATGCTGTTGTTGTTGTTCCACTCTATATCAAAACAAAAAGATTAGAAGAGAAGCTGCAATCAATACTGAGAAAGAGCAAGAATAGTGGACTTGAGAAACCTATTTTCCTGAAAAATTTCAATAAGAAGATTTTATAAATTTCAACAAAAAGTAGTACTGGTAGCTCAGTCAATGAATGCTGAATGTTTCTATATAAGGAAATGGCTAAAATTTCATTAGCATTTACTGACTACCTATGGAGGCAGTTGATTGAGCAAGTTTCAAATTCTTCTCTAACTTTGCATTTTCATCTTCCTTTCTATTAGTCTTTTGTGCATTAGTTTAATTCTCTATTATATCTCTTGTAGTTTATAGTTACTTCTCTTCCGTCTATATTTCTGAGATGAGGTATTATATACACTATTTACATTATTTGGACTATTGTCCTCATCTTTGTCGCCATATTTATCACAACGTTTTGGCCGTTGTACGCTCCAGCCTTCTTCAGGTGGTTGGAATGTCGAACTGAACTGTTTATTTGGCTCACTGGGGTATCTAATCCTCACGGACATGTGGCACAGAGGATAAAGGCATTAGTTAGATCCAGTGACAGGACCCAAAGAGTGTGAGTTCAATACTGACATCCATTAAATATGGCACGTGTAACTAGAATAGTCTACTCCTGTGAGCGAAATAAAAGCTTCAGTTCAACATTCCAACCACCTGAAGAAGACCAGAATGTACAACGGCCGATACGTTGAAATAAATATGGCAATAAAGATGGGGACAATAGTCTGAATAATGTAAATAGTGTTATTTCTCTTTTTCATTATTTCTCATATTGACAATATGACCATTTCTTTTTGATATCATTATTTCTGGTTATTTTTTTTTCACAATATTTCAGTTGCTTCCTTAATTAGAGTTGTCAATTTAATATTCCTGTTTTCTATGTTATTTTTGCTATTCAACAAAGCCTGGAATCTATTTTTCAATTCTACCAGAAATTTGTTGATGTTCCCTCTGGTCTGAGAATGATTTTCTTTCACTCAATTTCAAAGTCAAATTTATTCTGCAAGCTACTATTCATTGCAGTATTAACAACCATAATTTCCTATATTAAATTTGGTTCTTATATTTTTGATAGCATTGGCTTTTTCAGCAATTACAAAAGAAATTTAATTTTTTATTTTTTCATTTCTGTCTTTCCAGGTTCACTTATGACTTTCACTTTCAAAAGACTATATACATGATTGTTATTTTGTATCTCTTAATATCTTGTAAAACACAGATAGTCCTAAAATGTATAATAAAGCATAAATATACTTTGTTTATGCTCATTGTAAAATGAGGAACTCTCTAATGTAAGAGATCAATCTAATCCCTTCTTCTATTGATCCTTTCTGTTCTATAATGCAGCTATTCAACATCGTTGCTGTATTTTCAAGAGAATTCTAAGAACTAACATTTTATCACTTTCTTCCTTCTTCTATTCCAAATTTTCCTGTTTCTTTCTCCACCTTTTGTTGTTTTTACTTTTGTATTAAAATGGTATCAACTTTACTTATGTAATCAAACCCTTTAATTCCATTAAGTGCATTAGCGAGGAAGGAGAATATGTTGAAAAATAAGTTTTTGTTGTGTAAAATGCTTTTTTCATAACCAGGCCCTAGATTTACTGATGTCATTATGCAAAGACATTAAAGTTGTAAGGATTTAAATTTTTTTCATGTTGGAAGAGCAAATTGACTGATTTATTTTTTATGGCTTATTAACTCTTCATGGGTTATTTAAAGCTGAAACATTTTAGATTATAAGGATTTTTATCATTTTAAATATTATTTCTAGTGGATACTCATATTTGAGTAGATGCTCTGTTTATTTATTACACAGTATATTTATTTTTTGTTTACCAGCCTGAATATTCAAGAAATCTTATTATTCTCTGGCAGGATTTGAACTAGCATTCAACCTGGGCAGAGGGAAATCATCATTAGTTCTGACAAGATTTAACTGACTTGGCCCCAAAGAAGCTTTGCCAATCAAGCAAGGTCTTTAATAAAAAATCATTCGGGTTATAGAATCCTCAAAATTATCATATCTGTTCAATTTTGTATCCAAATATAAACAAAGTAATTTTCTAAAGAAGTAATGGATTTTTCATTTAGAATCTGACAGATTTTTATCACTTTCCACCTTGCTTGATCAGCAAAGCTTCTTTGTGGCCAAGTCACTTAAGGCATGTAGGATCTAATGACAGTTTCCCTCTACTCAGTGGGGTGCTGGTTCAAATCCTACCAGAGAGTGCATATTTTCTTTTAATAAGATTTCTTGAATATTCAGGCTGGTAGATGAAAATAAATAAATAAACAGAGCGTCTACTAAAATATGAGTATCCATTAAAAATAATGTTTAAAGTAATAAATTTTGTCAGATCAATAAATCAAAAATCCATTACATCTTTAGAAAATTATAAGGATTTTTTTTTTTTTGCAAGTGAATATAGAATAATTATTAGTTTTCCAGATAAAAGTCCTATAATTTAACCTATAGCTGTGTGGGAGGATATGGATTTATCAATAGTATTTGTACATCAGTGAATCTAACGAACAAAACTGGAATTTGAACTCAGATTTCTGATTTTTGAGCTGGTATACTGGAAGAGCAGAGTAGCAACCTTACTAAGAACAATTTGTATAACAACAATAGAAAAATGAGCAAAGGCATTTTGTCTGTTGTATGCCTTTTATTTACATTGTGCAGACATAGTAATAAACAATGCTATATTTTCAACCATTGCATCAATAGAGATGAAATTTGTTTTAAAATTTATTGTGCTCAAGTGAGATAACGATGAAAGCTATCCAGCTGTAGTTCTGTAGGAAAAGGTCACCATGTTTGATCTCCAAAATCATGTCAGCAACACCACTCAAAATGCAGTAGAAATCATACAAAAGGTTATTTAAGACATGACAAGTGTAAATATTCATGGCAATGTTACTGTAAATGGATCTGCTATTGTAGGAAATGCACAAAGTGCATCTTGATAAAAGAAAGATTATAAAGTAATTCATATGACAAGTATATTTTGAGCATGTGGATCACTTTTGAGATATCAATGATATAACACATTTATACACTGCTGTCATACATAAAGTCATTTAGGAAGTAGTTTATGAATTAGTTACATCAATAACATTCTAAAAGGGACCTATAAACAAAATGTGTGGCATATTTTTTAATAAATAAGAGAGGGAAGGGAGAGAGAGAGGAATCTATTTACTATTTTTATTTGTGGTTATTGAATATTGATATGCTCGATGGAAAATAAACCATTATCCATAATTTCCAAGAATACCTCCCACAACTCTGCTCATAAAAAAAAGAAACTATTTTGCCTTTCTATTCAAATCTATTATTTACATATTTTGTAGTCATTTTAATGTGGGAAAAAGTAACAAGAAATTTGTATAAATGAATCATCAGTTGAATATTGTTGTTTTGTTTCTTCTCAACATTCCTGTCCAGATTATGGATGCATATTCTGTGGTGGAAAATTTAGTGTGTATGTATACCTTTATCTCTCTCTCATTATATATATATATATATATATATATATATATATATATATATATATATATGAAGAAATATGGTCTTAAGATGTGCTATATTTATGGGATAAAGTGCTCAATATCAGAGATAGAGCATGTGTAAATACAAAAGTGAACATAGAAGTCAACACTTAGAGGCAACAGTCTGTTTCATGCTAGATGCAATCATCAGGCCACGAGTGCTTGTGGCCTGATGATTGCATCTAGCATGAAACAGACTGTTGCCTCTAAGTGTTGACTTCTATGTTCACTTTTGTATATATATATATAGTACAGGTAATAGATCCAAACTATCCCTGCTATGTTATAGCAGTGCTAGTTTGAAATAGACTATATATATTGCATATATTTTGGCAGCATGTTTCCATTAAGACATGACATGTCTCATTGAATAATTTAGACAAGTTTAGTCTATTTATTTTCAATAAGATTCTCTCATATTCATGGACAAGTTTCTTGGTATCCTTATTAAAGGGAGACAGAAAATTACCATGTTGATAAATATTCATTAATCTGGAGTACTTTCATCAGGGGAGGTAACTAAGTTATGAAATATCCAAATGTTTAAAAAATAAACAAATAAAAACACTGCACAAAAGTTTCCAGGTACTTGGTGCCACATGTTGGGATCATCTCCCCAGGCTGATTTCCATCCAGAAGTATCCTTCTTCACAAATCAAATTATATATATATATATATATATAAAAGTGAACATTGAAGTCAACACTCAGAGGTGACAGGCTGTTTCATCCTGGCACAATCGTCAGGCCATGAATGTTGGATTTTTCCTCAACTCTTTATATATATATGGGTCAGTGACCACTGACCCATATATATAGTCGAGGAAAAATCTAACATTAGCAGCCTGATGATTGCACCTAGCATGAAACAGCCTGTTGCCTCTGACTGTTGACTTCAATGTTCACTTTTATATTTACATATGCTCTATCTCTGATATTCAGCACTTTATCCCATAAATATAGCACACCTTAAAACTATATTTCTTCATTCATATATATATATATATATATATATATATGTAAAGATTCACTCATGTCTATCTACATATCTGTGGTGTTTGTAATAATTTCATTATTCTGACACTCAAACAAAATATTTGGACTCTGCTCTCAAAAGCCAAATTATACATATTCTATAGTTTGCATTAATTACTCAGCATTGAAAATTCTATATTCAGTTAATGATTTATTCATACTCTTACTACTCACATAACAATCACCTTCAGTAACTCTCTACCATGAATGGCCCTTGGGGCTTGTGTTGAGTGAACATACTTAGCATTAATTTGATTTATAATCTTAATTTAATTATTTACAATCACATATATTTCATTCTGGGGTCATCAGGAAATGAGTGCGTCAAATGTAGTTTTAGATGCTAATCTTATACTCAAACCCAACCATTGTGGTGTAAGATGCAGAATGAGTTTTCAAGTTTTGAGAGATATAGCGTTTACACACAACACATACCAAATCAATTCTACTCCAGTAGAACACATTGGACCCATGGGTTTTGGTTGTTTCTTCCAAAATGATTTGCATAAAAATGACATTCTACTCATTATGCCCACCAGCTCATTTTGTGGGAGGTGGGTATGAATGGGTTATGGTTAGAAACCTGGATTTTTTCAGGCAGTATTGTACCCTGCTGAAACTCCTATTCTTTACCTCAAATTGAAATGCTCACTTTTGACATCCATAGCTCATAACAAAAACAGACCTTAATTCTGTCCAGCTTTGCTGCAAAATACCAATCAGAAATATGCCCAGGCAGTCATTTTTTGAGTTACTCACTAATTCTAAAGCCAATGCCAATTTTATCCATGAGGGGAGATCCAACCTAGCTGGCATTAGTGATGGACCACACGGCAGGCAAGCTTAGTCAAATAAAACAAACTACACAACTGTCCAGGCAATAAGCACTACCCCAAACTAGTGATGAAAGCAGCAACAGAGACCAAATCATGACTACTAAAGTATAATAATTTGTGTTGATTTTCTCTGATCAGTATCTCACTTGACCATATATGCATGTTGATTTTTTTTCTTGTGTCTATCTATCTCAACTACTAACTTGTGTTAGACTCTGAACAAACAATCTCCCATGGCTGATACACAATACCCCCAAACCAGCAAATGATTGAACCTTGTAATTCATAAGAAATAAAAACTTTTTTTTTACTTATCTCAACCACATCTCCATTTGTTATTTTGTCACTTTCACCTTTTTTTTCTCGTTAACAGTAATGCCACCATTACAGAATCTATAATTAATACTGGATTTTTATTTTTATAATTAATTCTCATGGATTAAAAATATGAGCCTGTTCTTGTGTAAATGGTCCTAATTAGTGGCTATTCCTTCAAACTGGTAGAATCCTCAGTGTCCAGTGCCAAGAAGAAATATCAACAACTGGTGACAACAGTTATAAATACAGAAATAGAATTGAGAGAGCATAGATTGTTTGGCATAATTCATATATGCTGAAGAGAGGCAAATCAAATATAGTAATAAATGTAAATAAATTTCAGTGTAACATAGTATGAAATATTGAATGTAACATTATCTTTATACGTT
The DNA here is from genome assembly GCA_963932145.1 of Acanthosepion lycidas. Taxonomy (NCBI): domain Eukaryota; kingdom Metazoa; phylum Mollusca; class Cephalopoda; order Sepiida; family Sepiidae; genus Acanthosepion; species Acanthosepion lycidas. Next base: position 16,789,423 of record OZ010580.1, on the reverse strand, counting down.
GTTTTTGTGTCAGAAAGTGAGAGAGGACATAAATTTTGGGAAACTTTTGAAGAAATTTTTTTTAACACCTCCAAAGAGGAATTGGTTCTGAATGCAGATAGAAGAGGTACAAATAATAATGAGAGGGCTAGTTATTCATAAAATATATACACTGTAAATTTTATGAGTACAAGACTGATACTGAAAAAAAAAAGTATTTTTCCTTGTTGGAATGTACATTGGTTCTTTGATATGAGGACAACAGCTGAAATGACCAAAAATGGAACCTCAAAGTTCCTGAAGGTCAATATTATTTCGAAAGGAGCACAATATATTCCTAAAATGTGGATATCTTGAAGAACAACTTTTTGCAAAAAGACACAAAATTTTATTTCCTATAATGGTCCAGAATCTCTACTAACAGCAAACCACCTGCATACAGATAGAAAATGTATTCAGTAAATATGCAAAAATAGAAAGGGGTGTAAGACAAGGAGGTGTCTTCTCACTGGACTTATTCAAGCAATACAGTGAGGCAATTCTGAGAGAATTAGAAATCATACCAAGATTTATTATTAGTGGCCAGAGTCTTAACTACATAAGATATGCAAATGACACAGTGTTGATAGCAGACAGAAAGGAAACTACAAGAAATCCCTATTGAAGGTAGAGAAGGAATCAATTGCATGAAGAATGCATGGCTATTAGCAAAAAAAAAAAACACCCCAAAAAACAGACTAACATGTAAATTATAAATTGGAGATAAGCAAAATCAAACAATTTAAATATCTGGAAAGCATTTTAACAGAGATGGAAAGTGTGAAACTGATATCCAAAGGTGCAATAGGACAGCAAAAGTGGACTTCCAAAAGCTAAGCAAAGTATTAAGAAACAGGTAAATTTTGTTTGAAAAGAGTACTGAAGTGTTATGTTAAATCAGTCCTCCTCCTACATGATAGTGAATGCTGTATAATCTCCTCACAGATGAAGAATAGACTTGAAGCAACAAAAGGATGCTGAGAATACCATGGACTGAACATATGAGCATATTTTAGAGAAAATAGAAAGAAAGGAAGGACATAATTAACATCAGGAAGAGGGAGTTGAAATATTTTAAGGCATATAATGAGGAAAGAGAGCTTGGAAAATGTGATACTCATAGGACTGATTGAAGGCAAGAGAGATGAAGTTAAACAATGTTTCATCTACCTGGTGAACTTGAGTGAATGAATGGTGGAGCAGGGTTTAGGAGTGATGGCAAAAAGACAAAATTTATTGAGAGCTAAGTACAAGAAATCATGGAGAGCCATAATTACCATTGTCCTGAAAGGAAACAGTAAACACAAGAAAAAAAAGAAGAATGGTCATTACCATAACTTTTCCAATTAGAGATAAAACTTCAGACCTATCAAGTATTAAATTTCAATACCTTCAAACTATAGCCACAAATAGGGCTGTTAAATGAGGTTAGTAAATTTATATTTTATGGAGACAGCAGACTTCAAAACTATTTGCTTGGCCAGTAGTAATAAGGGCTCTTTAGACTTGATATCAAATTCTTTTTCCACTGTAGAAGATGTTACATACATTATGTCCAATTCTTACTGCATTGAAAACCCTATAAGCAGAAGTGGATCCCTTTTAAGCCTTTGGGCATGTGTAAAAAAAAAAAATGGGAGCATGCATAGCACAAATCCCAAGAGGCTAACCCTCTTCAATACTGCACTTCAGACAAGGTAGGATGTGAAACTCAGCACTCCAAGGACACACACATGACTTAGACAAGACACCTCACTGACTCTTTCACTTGCCAACAGAGTAAGTTCAAGCACATCACTTCTTCCTTTTAACAGGGACTATTAGAAGAACATTCCTTAATTTTACACTCTTTTTCAGGAACTCTCCTTAAACATGCTCTATATAGTATAATATATATATATATATATATAAACTCCTGATAGAATAAAAATTTCTCTCTTTTTATTCATTTTTTTGTCTGTTTATTTCTTTCAACCAATTCAACACCTGCAATTTTTGTTCATCAACACAACACTTTCTCAACATCAAACAATGGTCCAAAAATTCCACCTTTGAACTAGTTTCAGAGGCAGAAATTAAAAATCTGTGGCCTATAAACACTGAGTATAGCTACTGTTGGTTGATTTTGTTTTGTGACATATCAATCTCAATGGGTAATTCAATGCCAAAATCTAAATATTTTAACAAATTTTATGGTTCAACAAAAGATAAAATGTATTGCTGATAATTTTATTATAAATAAGTATTGTTGGTAATTTTTTTTATATAAAAATCTATTGCCAGTATTTTTACGATAAAAATATACTTTTATACTTTCAGTGTTTTATTTTTGTTTGGGGTTTCACTATTTGCCCATAGCTGGGACCCTAACAGGTGCTACCATCTAGGAACAACAGTAATTAAAAGATGGTTCCATGCTCCTCAAAACCTCCAATCTGATCAGAGGCCTTGCTGCAGGATGTAGTTTATTGTCATACCCAGGACTACAACTACTGTTAAAAGAGCAGTTATTTCATAAATGTGCATGGTCACACCCAGTATGTGTCTGGAGATTGAGTGATAAGTTTTCTTGAATCTCCAGCACCTTCCACAGCACCAAAGAAGATCAACACAGTGAGAACAATCTCAATCCTTCTCCAGTTATCATTGAATGAGAGAGTAGCACGCCAATAAAGTTACATTGGGGTACAAATTTATAAAATTTGATATACCCACCAGGGTACCCAGTCTGATAAGGGTATATCAGGTACATACATCACAGACAAATGTGACAGTTTTTTTTGTTTTTTTTTTTATAAAAGTAGTGCATAACCTTGCAGGGGTGGGCATCCAGTTAGAAATATCTTCATTTAAGGTAACCTAGTTTGCTCAGATAGATTAAGGATGTTCCCAAATATCTAGATCTGACTCCTAAGTCACCTTGGCTGCCTCATCCTTCAAACTTAAAAAAAAAACCCAACTCTCACAACACCCAATCATAATAACATTACTCCCACTCATGGACAGAGACACATACTGCGTCATCTCCTAGGGGACATGGCCAACTGGTTATGGTCAGAAAACTGACAAGCAAGTCCTTGGTACTGAATGGCACAAAGAAAAAACATATACGTGTTTACACTCCCAGTAGATTAAGATCAGAAGCCATGAGAGCCATACCTGGCGTATCATCATCATCATTATTATTATTATGACTAAGAAAAAAAAAGGAGTAAAAATAGTTGGAGTAGCATAAAGGGTATGAATAGAGGAGGAGGAAAAGTTTTAGTAGTAATAACAGGTATAATATAACAAAGAGAAAAAGGATGAAATGTGGTTGTAGGATGAGGAGAGTTACAGTGGTAGTCATGGGAGTTATACACTTCCTTCTGCTACTACATAGTGGTGATGATAGTGATAATAATCTGAGAAAAAGGCCAGGAGTAATAGTATGAGGAAAAGCATGAGCATTGCAATAGTAATAGAACAGTAAAATAATGAGAGAGATTGTAATAAAAAAGGAATAAAAAAATGAGGATTTTAGCAGTAGTCTGTTTTAGTTAAAGAATGAATCATAAGATCAGTGGTAAAGAGTAAGTGTTTTATTAAAAAAAGTAAAACGAATGAAGTGTGTCCTTTGGTGCTTTGTACATAATAACAGGAAATGAAATGCAGTCAGCCTTGTTCTGTTGTGCCTGCAATTATTTCTCAAAGACAAAGTAGAAGTAGAAGCAGTCACACTATTTGGTTTGATTGTGAACAAGTTCAAGAATTATTCGAACTACTTATAGAAAAATGTCTGCTGTTCACTGGGTCAAAGTGAACCAAGCTTCTTCCACAAAAAACAAATAAATAAATGAACAAAAGATTAAGAAAATAAAAAGCTTTGTTGATTTTTCTTGTTTATTTTCTTGTTAAATAATCTTTTTTTCTGTAAAATTATTTCTTTATTGTGAGGTTGAAAGGAAGAGGAGATAAAATAAGGAAGAGAGAGGAAAGGTTAAAAAATGCAAAATATAGAACAATCTACTAAATACTAAAACCAATAAAACAGCAAATAATAATTAGAATTGAAAAAGCAAGCAAAGAGAACAAAGAAGGAAATGAAATTCAAATTCCCAGACAAAACAAGTAAATTCTATGGACATTAACTTCAAAAGACAATGCATTTTTGTCAGGTTTCACAAGAATTTCGCATAAGAAAAACACAATTAATTCTGTAGCATGAAAAGAATTTAATAATAAAAACATCAAACAATATAAAATGTGAAAAGATTTATTTAAAAGCATCAATGCTAAAATAAAACCATTCTAAATTCATCTTTAATCATTAAAATAATAAAATTTTAACTTTCACTTGTTTATTCATTATAAATATTTGTAAAGAAACAAACTTGCAATAATTACAAGTTATATATATATATATATATATATATATATATATATAAAATATTGCACATAGAGTGCTGGTTTTAATAAAACAATGCTCAATGTTATATAACAGAACTATTAAAATATATATTAATAAATATATTTGTGAGTCAACAGTCATTTTATATATATATATATATATTATATATATATATATATATATATATATATATATGGTGCGATGGGTAAATTGTAGCCATTTTATATTTTAATTTCGTGCATGCATTTTGTTTGTTTTTTTTTTGTTGACTGCACAGTATAATAGGAACATTTGGGCACTGTCTGTAAGAAAAAGGGCATCATGACACAATTTACTCTGCCAGAAATTTGGAAACAGCATGCTATACTGCTTGACATTCACACTGAAAGCTCCAATACAAACATTTCAGAGTGTTTGGGTGTCAATATGAGGACAGTGCAGAGGATTCAGAAAGAGTTGGATGAGTCTAATGGTGATCACTAGTGATGATGAATGCTTCCATTCATCTTCCCACAAATCCTCGGACTGAACATGGAAACCTACATCAAGTGCTTTGAGGAGGTAGTGCTCCCCTGGGTCAAGAAGAAGACCCTATGTCTGGCACACAAGCAGGAGAACCCAGTCATAGCTGTCAGACAATTTCTGCAACCACATCACCCCTTACATCTGACCACCTAACTCCCCAGTCTGCAACCACCTTGATTATAATGTGTGGGACACAGTTGAGTGAGAGACCAACAAATCTCCTTGCAACACCAAAGATGAACTAAAGGCAAGGATTATGGCAGTATTCACTAACTTAAACAGAGAGACCATCAAGAAGTGTTGCAGGAGATTCTGAAGTCATCTGTGACAATTTTATTGAATAAATTTACTCTTTAGTATGATATTTTTATGTAATTTTGGTAAAGATATGTGTTAAAATAAAATGTAAGTATTATTTTCATTTTTGCATAATTTTGCAACAATTTATATATCACATCCTCTGTGTGTGTGTGTGTGTGTGTGTATATATATATATATATATATATATATATATATATATATGCACACACACATGCAGACAATAAAGTGCAGTGTTTACATGACCAGTCATAATTGCCAGATTCATGTTCTTCTGCTGTTGAGCATTGATAACTGCACTGATAAATTTGGCATAATGGTGTTTGGGGGAAAGGTTTTTGTTTCCTATTTGCACAAATAAGCTGATGTTCAGCAGTTCCATCATTTGCTGTATAGGTATTTTCCAAATCAGTGGTTTTACTTGATGAGTTTATGTCTTGACCAGATACTCTTATTGAAATATTTAGGGTTGCCCAATGGGGTATAAATGCTCATATCACAAAAAAAACAATTATTGGCCACCTTATGACAGTTTCCAATCATGCAAACTGTAGCAAGGGAGTCAAATTCGATATGGAGTGTAAGGGACGCAACTCTTTCCGTAGGAAAATGTCTGACGCACCGCAAAGCAATGTACACCGAACATGGGTGTAAATGCTTCTTCCAATTTCTCCAAGCGATCTGTGTTTTATGGAGCCCAGACACACCTCATTAGCATGTGTGTAACGTGACCTTGCGAGACTGCACGAGACCATGAATATTAAAAAGTCACGGACGCCATCTTGGACCCTTTCTTTCTTTTCTCAACCCACAGGCCAGACAGACGTGAGGGCATTTGGGAGGTAAGCCATTTCTATTTTCCCCACACTCCCCCCTGATCTCATGATCACAGAGTTGGCAGGGATTGCTTTCGCCGGGTGCTTCTTCGAAGAGGGATGCTGCGAGCCTCATCGTCGCTTGTGCTCTCGTCCACAGTCTGAGGGTCGAAAAACACCGCGTCCCTAGGAAGGCTACTGATATCTGAGTCACTGCCTGATGGAGCTGGCGTGAACAAGAGTGATACCTCACTCTGTCTCAGATTCCGATTCGCTCTCGGCGTCCAGCGGTGGTTGCAACTGCGTCGCCGGCTGCAGGTCCTTAACGTGACAGGGCACACCATCGACCCGCACTGCTTGTGGGCTGATCACCTCAGTGACGCGTCCGGTTCCGTCGTGCACTTGCTGCGCGGGTTTTTAATCCAGACGACATCTCCTTTCTTCAGTCTCTCTCTGGTTACTTTCAGTTTAGGCAGTGGGTTGGTCTCTATGCCCTTCACTCTGATGGGACCTATTCTATGTGTCGGCTGGTGCCGTAGAGGGTGAGACATCATCCTTCGGGGTCACGTTGTACAAGTAGACCGCCTCAGACACCGCGCAGCCTGTCCTGGCTGCAATGGTCTTGACGGTCCTGTGGTTCCACTCGATGATCCCATTTCCACTCGGTACGTGGGCGCACTGGAACCGTAGGTGCACTCCCCAGCCATCCGCAAACTTCCTGAACTGCTCACTGGTGAATGCGGTGCCATTGTCGGTTAATATCTCCGTTGGGGGTCCACGTTCAAGGAAGATACTGTTTAACTGACGGATGCTGGTGGCTGTATCTTGCTGCCGCAGCAGCTGCCATATTGCAAACCTAGATGGACCGCAATCAATGAGCGTCAGGAAATCCTCGCCGTTGTGGTGAGTAATGTCTATCGCCAGCTGGCTCCAGTGGCTCCTCATGCTCAGCTGCCCTTTCTTCCAGAGAACGGGTGCTGGGTCTATAGACTAGCACACCACGCAGCTTCTGACCACTCTCTTGACGTCTGTCTTTTGTACTCCTGGATCAGCCAACATACAGGGTCCGCTTGACTCCAGGGTGCCCGCTTTGTTGGTAGACTTCTTTGATTCGATTAGATCGAACAAGACGGACGCAGCACAGGTGGGTTGCACGGGCTCAATAGCTTTCTTAGTGGCGTCAAGCCACCTTTGGGGCACCCTTGTTAAACAATCTGCCTTGTTGAGGCTAGATTTGACCAGGGACACCTCCATTGTCAGTGCGTACTCTTGCACCAGCTTCATGATCATGTCGAGCCATCGTCGGATAAGCTTCTCGCTGGTGGCTTTAGTCCGCACCCTGGCTCCTCCCGGTAAGGGTATCCGAGATCCACTTATAAACACAAGATGAATCTGTGAACAGACGCAGGGTGGTCGACTTCCAGAGAATATCACCAAGTTGATCCCCCTGATGACAGCATCGAGCTCCGCTAGGTTTATGTGCTGGGAGTCCTTTTCCGGAAGTAACTATCGTGAATTATCAATACGCCGGTTGCAAGAGAGCTTGTGTCAACCCACACACTGAGGTCTTGGCTGTCTGCCCCGTGTTGGGTCTTCCTTGCATACTCTAGCGAGGACTGCCTTCATCTAAGAAGGATGTTCTATTCAGGAAACCTCTTCCCAAGATGAATGACTTTGCAGAACAAACTTCTTTGTTGATGCCTCCTCAAATACCACAATCTTAACCTCTTCATGTCTTGGGTCAAATGTTATCTATCCTCCATATCCCATATCCTCATCTACTTCACACTCTTCCTTGAGTGGCTCTTGGACCTTGTACTGAGTGAACTTTAGCAAAAAAAAAAAAATTCCTATTTTAGTGTATACTCTGATGTATGTTAACTTCATTCTGTCCTTTGAAGTTATATATGATCTTGCTCTATCGCTTCATCTTTGTGCATTTTTATGTTTTCAAGCAATTTTAATTTCTAAGTTCTGAATCCATAGACCATAGATGGCAATATACATTGATTAAAAATTTTGGCAAAGTATTATTCATTATGACAATTTTTATTAAGTACAGAGTGTGGCAGAAATACCTCCCACATAATAGTAAGATATGGTGTCTGTATTTAGCTCAGGGGCTACCAATATTTTTTGCATCATTGTCCACTTTTGTATGGGAAAAATTTTCCAACTGTATAATAAATATTCAAAAGCCTGCCAAAATTATTTGGTAAAAATTTGTTACTGGCTCATAAACTGACTTTATGATGTAGTAAAAAATACCAGATGGAAGTAACAAACAAAGCTGACTTATATGGTGGCAACTGCTGCTATATTAAAAAACAAATGAAAGCAAACTTAACCATTGATATATAATTTAGTTTTATGGCAATGATTAGTGTTGCAAGTGCTGGCAAAAATTAAATGATTTTAGTTCATATTATAAAATTAAAAAGAATATACACTGCTAGCAACTAATAAAAATTCAGTAAATAACTTTGTTGTTCTTAGCCTTCCCTGTCGAATATATATATAAAAAGTTTTTTTCTACTCATTTCACCCCAACGAAGGCAATAATGCCACTAAGATGCAAGGGGTTACTGGGAGTGAAAGAGTATTTTTAGTTCCTTTCACTCTTATTGCTTGGAGTGCAATCATGGGAAAAAAATAAATAAATTAAAAAAAATCACCCAATGTTTCAGATATTAGTAAAATTTTGTCAGTAAATCCTAACTGGTTTAAATATTCTTAATATATGTTTACTCCTATTCTTTCCTCATATTTTTTTCCAGGAGAGATTTTGAAAGCCTGTTGTAGATAGTTTAGATGAAATCATACTCCCTTGGCTTATTATTTCTCTAATGATTCCCTGCACATTTATGTAGCTGAATTATTGCAGTACTGTTATCATATATTCTCAATCACTTTTATAGATATTTTGCTAATACCTTGCACTTGTAGTCAGTAAAACACTGCCATATGTTCTACTGAGTCAAATGGTCTTCATATTCTGTTTTCCACCAGTTCATCTACTATCTGTAGATGGTTTATTGTTGAGTAACAGCTCCTAATACTAGCCTGTTCATGGGCAGAATTTTTATCTTTCTTTGGCATTTGTTATTCTGTAAGTACTTTTGAGAATAATTTGTATATTTTTGAGAGAAATCTAATACTTGCTGAAGCCTTTAACTCCTTTCTTTTATAAAGTACAATTATGACTATTTAACTGAAGTTTTGATGTAGTTTTTTTTCTATGCACCAGGTAAATAGGTCTGTTACTATGCCATCTCCACCTGGTGTTTTTCTGCATGTCACAATTTTAAGTACTAACCTTACTTCAACTTATTACCTTAGAAATCTCACTATATATATATATATATATATATATTGCTTTTTTTTTATAAATGTGGCTTAGGTTATCAAGACTAAATGTTTTGCTTATAACTTCCTTGTATGTTTTGTTAGCAGTTAGTTTTATTGTGATATGGGAGTTTGGAAGTTTACGCTATACAACAGTGTATAGTGAATTTGATCCTCATCGGGGGCTCCACTAATGTAGCTTTCTCATAGACAAAGTTAAGTTTAATAAATGTGATGGTTGGTTGCTCATTTCTGAGTATCTCTGTTTTTTGGGCTCGCTAACTAATCCGTGTTTCAGATTCATTTTCAGGTACATTTGTGTATTTTCAACATCTACAGAGTCAAACTGTAGTCTATATTATAACTATACTGAGTGAACCTTATTTACAGTTTCTGAGAGAGAGAGAGTGCATAATCTGACATAATCAGAGGTTGAACAAGGCCAGTTTTGCTCAAGCTCACATTTACAATAATCTGTGTTTAGAACTATATATATATATATATATATATATATATATATATATATATATATATATATATAAAATCATTTCTGCAAACCTAATATCGCTCACAAAGCTTGGATCAATCAGTGGTATGGTTTTCAGGCACTTACCAACAGTGCTGTACATTGTGATCATCTCCCTATTTCAAAACACCTCCTTGAGAAATCAATGAGAGATTTGAACTTGGATCTCATGGCTGGAATGGTAATGTACTAATCAACTGGACATGTACCCATTACATCTGTATTAATACATATATACAGAATAGAAAATAAACTTCTGTAGAGAGATTAGAAATTAATCTTCTTTGAGAACAATGCTCCTTTAGAAGAAAGTGAAAGGAAAAGTAAACTTACCATGTAATTCCTTGATACAATCTCTTCATGATGGCTTAAGGAAAAGCCACCTTGGATTTCACGATTGAAAACAACCTAAATTTTGAAAACAGAAAAATCATTGTTTCAAGAATGCGTATCTGAATAAAACCTTATCCATACGATAATAACAAAACAAAAACAATGAAAAATAACACTGAACTTGGGCTCATATTAAATCAATTTGCAACAAAAAATATGATTTTGTTAATATCCTAAAGTTCATTAATTCCACTAGCCAAATACTCATTCGACAAAAGGAGAAAAGCTATCCCTCCCTAAAGTGCTTACAGCCACATCACACTGAAACACTGGTTCCCATATGATCAGTGAAGTAATGTTGAGCCTGCTCAGTACCTAGATGGCTGACTGCTCGGAAATACTAGATATTGCAAGCTTGGATGTGCAGGTGGGGCAATGGATAATGGCTCGGAATTGTTTATCAGAGATCTGAGTTCCAATTCCTGTTAGGTTTGTTATATTCACTTGCACTTGGGAAAGGTATGAACCAACCTCTTCTCCCCCACCAACTATGGGTTAATTAATAAGACTTGTATCACTAAATCATTATTTTCTCCAAAAAATAAAATTCTTAAAATCTAAAGATATTTTCTGATTTTAAATATCCTGCAATGCGTTGATAAGCTTTATAAAACAGATCAATAAATGCAACAATTACCTCTCTAAAATTTCTCTATAAACAATATTTTCAACAAAATATCTATTTTCTAATGTTCTCTATGTCATTAAAAGTTCACTTTAATTTCCTACTCTGCACATAGCTACATAGAGTGGACTGTAAGAGAAACATTTGAATAATTTTCTAATGTTTATATTAATAATAATTATTAAAAATGAATTCAGCAAACTTATTTTTTGTTTAAATAATTCATTAGTTGTTAGAAAATCTAATTTAACAGATTATTTAGATAATTCTTGTAACATTTTTCAGCTCCATTCAATTAGCAATGTGAAATAGCAAATGACAACAATGCTTATTATGAATGCTGTAGGTTATTATAAGCTAGAACTGAATTTTGACAAGGTAGATATAAATTTTTTCCATATAAACATGAATTTAAAAAAAAAAATCATTGACAGAAACATTATTTAAATATGGCAATTTAAAAAATTTTAATTAAAAATAATGAAAATTGTTATGCAAATTAAATATTATTATTGCTCTTAGCAGTATTTGTTAGTAATATCTGTCAAAGACTGGTAAGCATTCATTTAGACAGTTATGTGCCATATGTTATATATGCTTAGGTAATAATGTATCTTTTGATACATGACAGACGAGGCAGATTTTTTCCTGCAGTAGGTTGCCATTTCTTTCTGCAGTAGACCAGTTGTTATCCAAGGCTACAGAACCTGGTCTGTCTTGCTATTTATCCATAGCTGGGGGGGGGAGAAGAAGAGGATTCATACTGTCCCCAAGGGTATTAGCATGTAAGTGAATGTAATGGATTCGACTGGAATTTGAACTCGGCTCTCCGATTCCTCAATCCGAGCTGCTATCCATTACTCTACCGTGCGTCTACATATTAATAATGTGGGTTATTTTGTTCCACTGATGGGACACACAGACAAAATTTCACCTTACATGAATTTATGCTTTTAGATTCTAGAAAATGCAGTAAGACATTATTAGTGATGAAATTCTCAAAATTACTGTTAATAAGAACCAGATATTTTTTTCATTGTGTATTATGATAGTATACTGAGAATAACATGGGCAGAACATGTGAGCAATGACAAAGTTTTTAGAGAAAATGGAAACAAAAAGGGGACACTTATACTTAACATCTGAAATATATAGTTAAAATTTCTAGGGCACATGATGAGGAAAGAGGGCTTGGAAAATTTGATACTCACAGGATGTATTGAGGAAAACAGTGTAAAACCTATCTAACAAGCTGGTATTTATGGATGGCAGAAAAGGGTCTTAAGATAGATAACAAAAAGATAAAATTTACTCAGAGTTACAAAGGACGGGAAACTTTGGAGAAGATTATGACAGTAAAAAGAAAAATGTACATTTATATAATCAGCTGTGATCTTCTATTATTCTTAGATTTCAAACAAAACAATGCTTTAAAAAACATGCATTTTCCACTGACAGTAATGAAAAACATTAACAAAAAGAAAAAGAAAAAAAGAATAAGATTAAGGGCTTACAAGACTTTTTGTAAAAAAAAAAAAAAGTTGCTTCACTCTGTCATGCTAGACAATTTTTCCAGCCAGAATTTATTTTACACATTTATTAGTCTACCATTGCACTGAATATTGCTGCAACATCTGGTCTGGTGTTTCTGTTATATATTTTGAAATTCTTGACAAAACCCAAAAAAGAATCTGAAATGTAACTGGTCCTAACCTGGCATCTCAGCTTTTGTCACGTTCTCACTACTATAACAGAGCTTCTCTGTACCTTTCCTATAAATATTTTCACAGTAATTGTCCTAATAATCTTTTCTCTTTGGTATCACAAATTTATGAACTTAAGTATATGGCTTAGATGTAACCCTGAGTTCTATGCTAACAGTATTTTCTCTTGCACTTCTCACTTGTGGAACTCTCTTCTGACTTCTTGAATTTCAATCAACTAGGCCAGGTAACACAGACTTAGTAGAAACAGGGCAAGGAATAACTGAGCTGTATTAAAGGACAACAAAACAAAAGATCTCAAGACATAGAGAGCAGAATGAAAACAATCTACTCCCATAGATTAAATAAAGGGTTCAGTTCAAAATTCCCAGAAGTTTACTTAGATAAATAGACACATGAAGAATACCAAATTGGCTCAACAGCTGAAATATTATAATAACAATAAAGTCAATAACAGTTCAAATATAAATGATGTAAATAATGGTAACTTCTCATTACAGAAAAGTTTAAATGCAATGTCTATAGCTATCATCTAATTTTGGTTTTGTGTTCTTTTACTGTCCCTCTCTAATAATTTCTTTTTTCTCAAATTTTTTCAAACTCTGTAACCCTTTATGTCTTTGTTGCTTTATTACCTAGTATAGTCTGAAATGATTAAAAAAAGAAATTTATCGAACTGTCTGAATAATCCAACAAAAATAATAATGTTCCTTCAAATTGCACGTCCGCAATATGCATAACCAGATAACTTGTAACTTTTTTCCAGGATTTATGTTCTTTCCATCTTTTTAAAGAAATTGCATTACATGCAAATCCAAATTCAAATTTATGATATGAAACTGTGTTATTATTAAATAAATCTAGTTTTTATTTTCATCTTGTTTTGATTTTCATTGCAATGCTCAGGTCTTTATTTTTTAAATATATATGATCATTAAGCAGGCTGTATGGATTTCCCAATCCATAAAAAATGAGCCGATTATTAAATTTGAACTCACATCTTTTATCCATAGTATTGTCTTATCAGTTCAGTTATAAAGCCTAACCAGAAGCTGTCATTCAAATTTAGTTCCATAGAGTCAAAACATACCAATTTCCTCCATGTTGCAAATTGCAGAAGGTCATTACATAGAGACTTTTTGGATCAAACTCCCACATGGGTGCTTCCCTCAACATTATAATCTTAACCTCTTCAAATCAATGCTTCTGCTTCCTCCTAATACTCATTTCTTATCATCTCTTTCATTCATCCTTACATTTTAACTGTAACGTTCTACTTTGAGTAGCTAATAAATTTCAGTATTAAATAATGCAGAATGGAGCATATATTAGTAAATATGCATAATATCCAATGTATCGTCTTTCAAACTTAAGAATCTGAATGATATAAATTATAAATAATTAATCATGATATTTTAGGCAACAATAATTAAATAAACAAGTTTTAACACACAATTTTAAATCACCTCCATGAGAACGTGAACCTCAAAATGGTCAGAATATACTCAGAACCTGAAGATTGCAAGATTGCATGAAACTCAGAGTTGAGCTAGTGATCTTGGATATTATGTTTATTCATAGATAGATAGATATGTGCATGTTGGGTGAGTGGGTTAGTGGTTGGTTGTTTGTTTACGTTTTTTTCCTGCAATCATTTTTTCACACCAAGGCAATAAAGCCACTCAGATGCGTAGGGTTACTGAGAGTGAAGTAAACTGAGAAAACATTAGTGAGGAGAAAGGGCAATAAAGCTAACAAGATTGAGGGAGATGACAATGACTGATGTAGCATTTAAATTTTTGAAGATAATGGTAGTGTATGAGTGTGTTTATGCAAGTACTGTAATCGATGGTGGCTTGGAAATTGGTGAGCCAAGTGAGAATTAGAGTTTAATGCATTCAATTTCACACAAACAACTTCTTCCCCCAGTTATGGGTTAAATAGCATCTCAGACAGGAATCTTTCATTTTGGTTGGAAACCAGTCCATGAGAAGGAAAACTCTGAACTAAAACCAAAGAAGGGCTCTCAAGAGACTTCATAGGACATTGTGCACCACTTCTCTGTTATTTCTCTCAAAATGTGTGGCTGGTTCTACATGAGCCTTCAGCACTATAATCAAATCATATCTGGGAAGTTTGTCATTTCTGTGCCAAAAAAGAAAACAAAGCAAAAAGAAATATTTGGCCCTCCAACATCAAAATTAATGAGAGAGTCAATTTTATATACATAGTGCACTAAAGAGACACATTTTTCTTTTTTTGGACGTCTTGGTCAAAGCCAGTTGACAATTTCACAGTTTAATAAAAAAAAATACAGGGATGTTAACTTAAACCACATTTATAGTAATAAGAAATATATATACCTGAAAATTTTATTAACTGTATGAAACTCTGAGTAGTGTTTTCAAAATTGGATATAATATAATATTCACTAATATATACTTATAACTGTTTCATAACATTGGGCACAGTATTTATAACACCTGAGGAATAAATATACTGATGTACATGCAAGTATTTGTGCATGTACATACATTTTTTTATCCTACCCATTTATATATATATATATATATATATATATAATATAAATGAATATAATCAAATATAGTTTTTTTTATATCAGTGTCTGTTTTTAAATTAAAATTTAAAATTCTTATTTTCAATCTTAAATGTTAATCTGAGCCTAAATTCAAATCCAAATTTAACTACAATTCATTTAAATAATTTATAACAATAATTATCATCTCTAACAATAAAATATCTTGCAATAACCAGAAATATTAAAAAAATGGTGTTACCCCAAACTTGCACCTGGATATTGCAAATAGCATGAAACTCTGAATTGTGCATTCAATGTAGGGTATTATGTATATTCTTTAATATATATATATATATATATATATATATATATGTGTGTGTGTGTGTGTGTGTTTGTTTAGTGCTGACACAAAATGAAGATCATTGTCCTACAAAGAATGATATATTTCAAAGCATTTGAACTAACTGAGCACTACTTATATCACTCAAATGCTGCCAATTTATACACCCAGGTCCCAGGTTTTCAGCCAAAGAGAAATAGCAGGGGGTGACATTAGAATAGCAATGAAAATAGTCTTCATTTTACTATCAAATGCAACTAAACATGTATACAAACATTGCTATAAGTGCGAACAAATCACAAGAATAAAAAAAAGCAAAAAAAAGCTAAAGAAAAACAATGTATTGTTCAGTACAATCTCATTGAACAAACTTTATAGCACCACAGCCAATCTTTCATCCAAAGTTTCAAAACTGTTCAGCAGTTCACAAAGGTAATGCTTTTGTGAATTAAAACATTAAAAAATGTATTAAGAACAAAGCAGTCATGTATGATTTTTATCAGTGCCTCTGGCAACATCCATATTTAAAAAGAACAAAACAGATGTGTATTCAGAGTTAAATGGCACTTAAAGGTAGTAATTTTCCTTGGAGTTGTAATCCTCAGAAAATAATCACTTTGATGTAACAAGTTCAATAAAAGCATTTATAAACTTTTTGAACTTCATCTGAAGGATTTTTTTAAAGACTGATGAAAAGGTGAAGCCAAGCAACTTCATAATGTAAAATATTATATCCATAGGCTAATATTCCCATGTATTTTCTTTAACATAAAATTGTTGCTTAATCTTTTTTTTTTTTTAAATTTTAATCAAGTGATATGACAGGCAGCTATGTTTTTTTAGGTTGCTACACTTTATCACAACATATGATTACAACTTGACAATTTTGTCAAAACTAAAATTTCTACAATGCCTCTAGAATTGTGCTAGCATCCTTATCATCGTTGTTTTGATTTATATATTTAAGATGTTGCATTCATAAGCCCTCTTCAGGCTTTTGTCACATCAGGTAATATTTGTGTAGAATCCAAACAGAAGAGGATCACATTACGTTCAAAACCCCAAGTTCTCTAGTTCAAGACTGTCCCACAGGATTCAAGCTTTGGTTCATGAATTTGGTGATCTATTAATTGTGAGTTCAATCTCTGGGCCAGGTAACATGGACTTAGACTCAGTAGAAACAGAGTGAGCAATAACCTAGCAGTATTAAAGCAGAACAAAGCAAAATCTCCTAATACATAGAGAGCACTTCTACTTCTGTCAATTAAAGGATTATGTTCAAAATTCACTGAAGGTTACTAGATAAATAGACACTTGAAGAAGACCAAATTGGCCCAACAGCCAAAACATTGTAATAATAACAACAAAGTCAACAACTTTTTGAATATAAATGATGTAAATAATGGTAACTCCTCATTACAGAGAATCAGAGAGAAAGAACCCTATTTGTTTTAAAATTTCCACCATTCCTTAAAGTATAAAAGTTCAAAAGGTCGAAGAAAGAGATTGATTTGCTTTCTATGGTTTATAAACCTTTTGCAGGTTATTTAAATCCAGAAAATATTTTGTAGTTGTAAGACTTTTCTTTTTTCTTTTTTTAAGAGATAATAGACGTCTTACTAAATAACCCATAGTGGAGGAGAAGAGGTGGATTCATGCCTTTTTCCAGACACAATAGGTCAGGATTCAGGGTTGAACATTGAGTATCTAGGGACAGCAATGCAGGACTGAACAGTGTGGAAAGGAATTGTCAATGGAGTTCCGACCAACCATTGAGAGTTTGAAGGATGAATATGATGATGAAGGATATTTGTACATAAGTGAATATAATGACTCAAACTGGAATATCCAATCAAAAATTCTGAGCCATTATCCATTATATCACTTGCACATTTAAGCTTAAATCAACTGGTATTCCCATGAAGTTAGCCATCTAGTTATTGACCGGGTTCAATGTTGCTTAACTTCAGTGATTGATAAGGAGCCAGCGTTTCAACAACATTGGCCTAAGTCTGATTCAAGTAAGAGAGATTGATTACATAGCTTAGAAAATAAACTGTCTGCTTGTGTGTTAAAGGACAAATTTTTTTTGGGGGGGGGGTGATTTGCATGGAATCTTAAAATCTGACAATAAGCTTGATTATTTACCTACACAAAGTTTCCAGTCAGATAATTCTTTGTTCTGAACCTATAATAAATAAGTGAATTCCGAGCAATTTTTTGTAATATAAAGTTAACTTTTTCCTAAAACAAAGATACCAAGATTTATCATTTTTAGTAGAACATTATATAATATTTCGTTTAGAATAAAATTAAGTTTTTAAAAAATAGTAGTGGTGCATTAATTTATATGCAATATTGTATTTGCTCTTACAAAATTAAAATCCTACTTCATTGCAGTCATTGCTTATTTTTAGAAGCTGGGAATGCTCAAATATTTCTCCCCCCCCCAAAAAAAATTACTAATTTATTTAATTTTATTTAATTTTATTAAAATGACTAATTTTCAATATGCACCTAGGTTTACAGATAAGTTTTCAACTGCAAATCTTTCACAAAACTAAGTTCTTAGGAAGTGATAAAGAAACCTGTATTTTAAGCAAGATAAATATTAAAAAATATCAAGAAATGTTGTTATACAATTTTTCTGAAAGATTAGTGAGAGTTATTAACAAACTGAAACATTCTTGTAAACATATCACATTACACTTAAGTTAACCATGCAGAACTGCATCCAAAGAGATTATACACAAATAAGTGATTATGTAAATCTCTGAATAAAAATGGTAGTCTTTTAATCCAGCTTGGCTAGTATTTATGATAATGAAACATTCTAATATATTACAAATAATTTGAAACAGAAGGAGTTGCATTACACTTTGTTCTTTGAATATTACTCTTTCCATGTCAACTAGCCTGATGGTCCTTGACACCATCATAAAATTTCACTAGTTGACACCTCTTCTTGAAACAAATCAAGTCTGTTTTATTGAACAAAATGTCAAGAATTTATGAAAAATTCAAATCTACTTATACGTACTTATTGTAAGCTGCAATTGTAATTTTACTAAATTTGGCACTTTAAAACTTTATTATTTAAGATGTTATCAAGCTGAAATTCTGTACATTCAGGGTTTTCTAACCATTTCCCTTTATCTCTATTCTAAACCATTTGAAAGATATGGCTGCTTCAAAATGAAAAATGGCTTCTTAGTGAGGGGGTGCTGAATTTTTGATCAGACATAACTAAGGAAATTAAAGGTTCCATTGGATTATTGATGTATTGCTTTTTGAAAAATTATTGAAACAGAGCTTGAAAACATTAAATATATTTCTCTTAATAAAACCATTTATTACAAAAAGAAAAACACTTTGTGATTTTTCAAAATATAATGTAGATAATTGTTGGTTCTAATCTCATCAGAATGTCAGCTAAGAACATTCCCCCCCTTCCCAAATTTATAGACAAATCCTACAGATGTATGCTGGGATTTTCACCATTGTCCATCAAACCTCTGCCAACTTTGAACAAGTCTAGCATAAAAAAACTAACTACTCAAAGAGAATTAGCACCACCGTGTAATTTTGATAGTGATTACAACTGACTTCCAGTAAGGCAGAATGATTTTGGAACTGGTATTGCACTCAGTTTCAAAGTTGGGGTTTTATATGATAAATAACAACATAAAATTATTTTTTCCAAGTCATTACCATTTTTTGAGGAAACGAGTTTAAAGATTTAGTTTCAAAATTGTAGCGTTGAAATTTCGATCCAGTGATTACTGAAAGCCTTATAGCACAGCCATATAAAATTTCTAATGTACTGAAGCATTACAAACTGAATATAGACAAAATCCATGGCACAAGCACTTTATTACTAAATTCATTGTGCTGTTAAATAAGATTATCATTTATTTCAAAGGGAAATTATATTGAACAATTTAGCTATATTATGATGTAATATATTATACAGTGCAGTAATTTTAGTTTTGATTTTCAATAAACAATTTAAATTTAAAACATAATATGTGACCAGCAGTATTATGCTGTTGTTGTTGGGGAAAAAAACAGTAGTGGGATATGAACTTCTCCAATAGGGTAGGCCAATTTTGGAACCGTGGTATTGCACCCAATTTGAAAGTTGGGGTTTAACATGATAAATAATGACAAAATATTTTTTTTCCAAATCCTTACTGTTTTTTGAGGAAATGAGTTTGGGTTCAAAATTGTAGCATTGGAATTTCATTCCAGTGATCAATGAAAACCTTACAGCACAGCCTTACAAAATTTACTGAAGCTTTACAATATGCATAAGAACAAGATACATGTCATAGGCACATTATTACTAAAACATTGTGCCATCATATAAGACCCTAATTTACTTCAAAGGGAAATCATACTGAACAATTTAGTTATATTATGATGTAATATGTTATACAGTGCAGTAGTTTTAGTGGGATTTTCAATAAATAATGCAAATTTAAACCATTTAGTCTTATAATTTATGACCAGCAGGATTATGGCGTTATATACACTTATCTATATTTTGTTTTTATTAAATATGATCTAACGAATCTTATTCATTGAGTAACCTTTTTTTGTAATCTTTTACAATTTCTTTTACAGTTTTTTACTTATCAAATGCAGTAAAAAAAAATTGCTTATTTTGTTTGTGGTAATTCATAATTAGAATTCTGGTTTGAATATATTTTTTATTCAATGTATCTAATACAAAAGATATTAACTTTATTTGGATTTATTCTTGAAATGGTAAAATTTTGGAGTGAGTTTGTAAGCAAAAACCTACAGAAATTAGGTATTTCTGTGAATTTTTTTTTCATACAATCTTTAAAATTAAATGCTCAAAAATTGGTAAAAGCTACAAATCTAATTTTTGGAGTCAATACTTATGGCATCAAAATCAATTGCAATGTTGATTTTCTGAAAAAAAAAAAAAAAAAGTGAAAAATCAGTCTGCCCTAAATTCCAATCCCCCATTGCTTCAGACTCTATGTATGCAGATTTTGATTTCAGAGCTAGCTCCACTGAAGTATTTTTTAAACCCAAAAAGACAACCATAAATGGATCATAGTCATATCGGAAGTTTCATGAATACAACTCAAGAGAGAATATATTTTGTCTATTTTTCTAACAAGAAATTGTGGTGTAATGATTAGCAAATTTGTTTTGCTGATCATTGCTACAATACAGAGTTGAACCCTTACTGGGTGCCTCAAACTTATAGCCTTGTGCCAAAAGTTAAGCTATAATTAGCAATTAGATGCAAGAGCTTGCTTCTTCTAGATAAATGTTTGACAGTATGTATTACCAACAAGTCTCTTATCTCTCGACCTTTCAGTCTAATGATCTATGTATGTGGAATTTGTTCTTAATAAATGCCTCACCAACTAGTATCAGCAATTACAAGCCTCAAGGTGTCTTATACAAAACAAACATTTCAATGCAGTTATTACTGAAGCTTATCTGTAGTTACTGACAGTTTTAATCTAAAATATAATTAAAAAGTTTTCTTTTTCTTCTTTTTTAAAAAAGGTAGAATAATTATCCATCAGTGCATCAAAGTTGAAAATGTTCTTTCAAAATTATCATGATGGCAAAATCAAACTCCCCATTCTGGTGAAAGATAGGCAACAAAGATCAAAGGGAATTAACTACATAGTGTTCACCTAAACTTCCATTTTATTCAATTAATATCAACATATTTTAATCTCTAGCTGCTAATACTGTAGCTTCTGGCAACTGTGTTAAAAGTAAGAGAAAATAGAAAGGTATGGTAAAAAGGTGTAAAGATAGAAGAAGAAGAAGAGTAAATCTTTAAATAAAATGGTGAAGAACAGATAATTAGAGAAAAGATGGGATAAAAAAAAAAGGAAACACTAATTCCCTTCAGAAAGAGATAATCGACAGGTGGTAATTAAGGGAAAAAGCAGGATAAGTGAAAGGGTGATTTGGAAGAATGTGAGAGAAACACTTTGAAGAGAGAGGCACAGAATGCATTATAAAAAAGTAAAACAAATAGAAATTCATTGCAAGAAGAGAGGAATTCTCCAGAGAAACATGAAGAACAATGCATTTGTGAAAGAGGAAATGTGTGGAAAGTGTGCCAGTTGAGTTGCAAGAAAATAACACTACAGCAAGACAGGAAAAGAAAAGAGAGTTTGAAGCAAAACTAAGTAGAAATATAAGATGGTTGATGTAGAAACAAAAAGTAACTCTTTAGAGCAGGAGATAAAGAAAAGATAAATGGTAACAGGAATGAAAAAGCAGGGGTTGGTTGAGAAACACTTACAGTTAAGTAGTTTCTAGAAAGTTTCTAGAAATTGAAAGTAACAAAAAATAATTTGTAAAGGATAACTCAACCAATAAAGCATTAAGATTTATCATGGGCACAAACACATCAAAGAATTAGATAAAATAAAAGTTACACCCATCATAATTTTTAGGGACATATCTAAATGAAAATATATTAGATCAGGGAGATAAATCTTGCTCTATTATTTTTTTTTGACTTTCTCACCATCTTTGTATAAAATCACAAATTGTAGGAAATACAGGTAGAAATGTTTGTATTAATAAATAAAGAATAAATAAAATTTGTAATCCAACTTAAAGCACCTTGGAAATGTTCTAATTTTAGTCATTTTTTTATGTCTTCATCTTCATGAAATTTTGCTCTGATGCATGTCAATCTTTTATCTGGCATGAACTGTCACATCATCAGCACCTCTTGAAAAAAAAAAAAATCCAAAACCCAAATCCTTCACAATTCAAACATTCAGTTGTCAAAGAACAAACAAAGTGTTAATTCACTGGCATTTCTTGAATGTTGGAAATCATTATCATTTTTAAAAAATTCTTTTGCAAATCCTCATCATTTTAAAAATTCTTTTGTAAAATGAATTTAATGATTAACTGAACAAACACACTTAAAATAATAAAGTGTTAATCATAATGACAGACTCACATACAACAAGAGTATAAAATCCATATGAGTAATTGTCATGAGTTATTGGTTGGAGAAGAAGATGGTTCTTTTTTAGTGCTCTTGTTAAAACTCAGATTCTTTTTAAAAATAGGTAAATTTTTCTTTTCAGATTATTAAGTTATATTTGCAATGTGGTTTCAGTCAAAATTGAATGCCAGGTCTGATAGAAATTCTCAGTGAATCTTTTGTTAAAAGAAGAAATCCGTTTATCTGGAAAATAATAATGGGCATAAATCTTCATTCTACTACCAAGAATATAAGTTATTTGATCCAACCTACTTAGAATTATTTTCTAAGAATCAGAGACTGATTCCTCTGAAGTTAAAGCAGGAATTCTACAAGGTGACATACTTGATCTTTTTCTGTTTATAGTTGTACTGAACTATGTTCTGTGTATATCTCAACAACACGGTGGGAAAAGGACTCCTTTTGAAACCGCACTAGAGTAGTTGGTACCTGCCACAATACCTGACTAACCTTGACTTTGCCTATGATCTTGCATTAATTTCTCAATGTATCAAGGATGCAGAATCCTTGCTGCAATCACTTGAGCAAGCAGTGAACCAAGTAGATTTCTATTGCAATGTGAATAAGACAGAATATATCAGTACTTCCCCTGAACCATCCAAGTTGAAGTCCATCAATAATACATCAATCAAAAGAGTTGAGGACTTCAAATATCTTGGCTCTGACATAACAGATTACCAAAAAGACTTCAACATTCACAAAGCTCTTGCATGGGATGCATGTAACAAACTTCACAAGATTTGGCACTCAAACCTTCCATCATCCTTAAAAGTACAAACTTTTCGAATATCGATTGAACCAGTCTTATTGTATGGATCAGAAATTCAGACATTATCTGTTCATCTTGAATGATGACAGGATGAGACGTATACAAATCTGCTCATAAAAATCCAGAACATCAGTTGAAGATTCCATGCTTAACACAATTTATGGGGAACTGAGACCAATCACTGTTAATCTCAAACAAAAATGATTACAGTTTGCCGGCCACTACCACCAAGCAGACAGGGAAATCATCCTATCCTTACTCCTTCTGGAAGTGACTTCATACAAAAATTGACTTTCCCCAGACACCATAGCTCAGGACTCAGGGTTGAACATCTGGGGACAGCAATACAGTACCACACAGTATGGAAAGAGATTGTCAATAGAGTTCCAACCCACCAAAGGGAGGTTGAAGGATGATGATGATTATGTTTTTTCCTTCATGAAACAAAAACAGAAATGTTGCTTTTATAAATGTAATGAAAAAAAATTATTTTCTTTATGGCCTTTTTACATAAGAGTGGGTATTTTACAAGTTCTAGAAATGACTACCATGAAAGAAAGGCTTTTTATCAATTTTGAAACCAGAGCATTTTTCCACGGAAAACTGTTGCTCTGATCCAATATCTGAGAAAGTCCCAAACCATCTGAGCACTGAGATGAACAATTTAGATATTTCTTAAGGTTTTCTTGGTTTGACCATGACTATAAACTAGTGGTTATAATACTGAAGATGATGAGCTAAACTGAAAATTAAGTTTTTAGAAAATTGAGAGCTGTAACAAGTTTGGAATAGTGTAAATTATTTTTTACTTTTGTAAATTTTTAATTAAATTTATTAGATTGAAAGAGGAGAGGTCTCCAAGTTCCATTTGGTTATTTTAAGTGTTATTCATAAAAAGAAAACATTTTCAAAAGACAATTGCCTATCCTTGATTTTTACAGAAGATGGCTGCTTTGATACAACTAAGACCGACCTGGCTATGTCGACAGGGTTGAATCAACCTCATTCTCTGCATATTTCTTTGGTAAAAAAGGTGCTTCATTCCAAAAGTTTCTTTCCAAGAACAGCTTATGTTATGGAACAGACTCCCACATGGATGTTACTCTGAATGCTATAATCTTCACTTTTTCAAGTCTAGGATCAGTCATTATCTATCCACCATGTCCTTATAATGTTTACTTTCTACTTCCTCCTTTTATCTTGACATCAAATACCTGATTCTGTAACCTTCTACTGTGAATGGCTCTTTGGCCTAATGGGTGAACTTTAGTAATAAAAAAAAAAATTAACAAGAGATGATAAAAGATTTTGGATGAAAAATAATATTTGGTTTGAGAAAAATTTTAAAAAGAGTGGAAAAAAAAAACAAAGAAAAGAATAGAAAATCTAAAGACAAAAATTTTTTTAAAATTGGTGCAATGAGAATAAAACAACTACATGAACTTTGGTAAGTTATTTGCTCAGCAGAAATTGAGGGATTTGTCTCTTTTCCATGGATCAACAAAATCAACACTAAATCCTTCAAAAGCGGGGACGACACTTCACAGGTATCTCTTCCAAGTAAGACCCCCCCATAGAGGAGAAAATGTCTAAAGACTGTGTGTATGCTATCCAGTGCAGCTGCAGAAAGAAATATAAAGGGGAGACAGGCTGCCCTCTTAAGGTAAGGCTTCAAGAACACCAGAAAGGTGTAAGATGAGGGTAAGTGGAAAAATCAGGTGTGGCTGACCACATATATAGAGAGAAGAGAGATCACCGCCCTCTGTGGGATCAAATTGAGATCATAGACAAAGAACATCATTGAAAAATTTGTAAACTTAAAGAATCGGCACATATGCTAGGCCACAAAACTTTCCTGAGCTGACCAAGCATAGAAATGAATACAATATAGGAACCAGTTATAAGGAGTGCCAGAGAAAAGCAATAAAAACAAAAAAATTGCAATGATAACAGCAAAAATTGCAGTATGAGCACTGGTAAAAAAATTGTTGCTGAAGACATTAGGTTTATAATACCCAGAAATTCATACACAAATGTCCACAAGGACACATGGCACAGTGGATAAAGGTGTTAGTTAGATCTGGTGACAGAACCCAAAGAGTGCGAGTTCAATTGAATCCAAGTGGAGAACTTGGAGAGGGGAATTAACAGGAGATAACTGACATCCATTACACATGGCATGTGGAACTAGAGTGAAATAAAGGGTTTAGTTCGACATTCCAACGACCTGTAGAAGACCAGAGCATACAACGGCTGAAACGTGATAAACATGGCAATATTTTCATCATGTAGCAAGAGATGGAAACAACTTGACTTGAAAAATTTGATTTTTTTTATTTTTATGCTTCTACTGTAGGAAAAGGCAAATGTCATGCCAAAAAAAAAAAAAAATAATTTCATTCATTAGAAGTTCCTGTAGATTCTTCAAGGAACTCCTCATTTTATTTCACTAGATAAAAATTAAAGTTATGTTCCTATGTTTGACATGGAAACTGAACTCTCCAGCAAGTACAGATCTGTTGAATACTTTTGTGTACGAAGTGGAGAAAAGTTTATTTATGAATTCTTGCTATTGTTTCTGTTTTTATTTTTTCATGCAACCAAATCTAGATGCTAATGGATTCATCTAAAATAACAACTTACACACCATTTATTAACTGTAGAAGTGGTAACATCATATTTGTATTAAATTCTACAAATGATTTGTATTAGCAAAATTAGATTATCAGACTCAGATATTAATCAGTTACAGTTGGAAGGTTAAACAGTAACATTTTATTTCTTAACAATAAATAATTGGTCACTTTTTCGATCAAAAAAAAAAAAAAAAAAAAAAAAAAAATTCTATTTTTCTATAATTGTGGTAAATAACTCCAGCTGCTATGCTTCATGATTTGAACTACATGAACCATAGATTTTTATCAAGTCAGTTCCATTTCAAACACACACTTACCAATTCCTAAAAATATATGAAATTACAAGGAGTAAAATAAATAAAATTTTCAGACAGAAATCTGAAATATTTGAACCAACCTTGAGTGCATCAGCTAGTTTTGAAACACCTGCACCTTTTGTATTGAAAACTCCAGTTGATGCTGAAGAAAGATAAAGAAACAATATTATTACAGTTTTGGACAATTGTATTTAAAGCAGAGTTGAAATTTTGTCATTTTTATGTTGAACAATTTTGTAGATGAATAACACCTGAGTATTAAAACACTCTGAGTGCTGAGAAATATTGATGGAAGATTTACTTGTCAAATCAAACATAAAAAAAAAAGGATTCACTAATGTTTGAAAACGTTAGTTCTCTAATAAGCATCAACTTTAAAGGGATATATTTAACATATAATGGTTTGGTATTCGATAAATGAATGACAATAAAGGACTGAAAGTAGTTTATGGAAAGGACTTTCATAACATATTTATACAAAGTAATTAGCTCAAACCCTTACCAATATTGGAAGTCATCAATGAAATCAAGACAATATTAATTTTTAGACTGACTATTCATATTCTGAAAGAACAAAGGAGTAACCATCAAATGTAACAATAAGAAGAGAGTATGGTTGTTGGCAAAAGAAAATGCTGAAGATGTGGACAAAGAATTGGAGATGACAAAATCAAATAGGTATATAAGTTTAAATATCTGGGAAATTTTTTTAACAAAGGATGCAAAATATGATACAGAAACTGGAACAAGTATTGGATGAGCAAAAGATGCATTCTAAAAGTTAAGCAAAATATTAGGTTGGTGCAAAAATAATGTCGTTTTCTCACATGTGAGAAAACGACATTATTTTTGCACCAACCTAATACTAAGAAAGAGGAAAATATTGTAAGAAACAAAGAAAAGAGTGCTGAATGATGGATTTGTTTTTTTTATGACTTATCAACCCATTACAAGTTATTTAAAGCCAGAAATATTTTTAGAGATTGTAAGAATTTTTTGAGATAACAATTTCCTGATAAAAGTCCTACTAATTAACCCATAGCTTGGGGGCGAATAGGTGGATTCATACATTTCCCAAGAGTATTTGCACATAAGTGAATATAACAAACTGACTGGAATTGGAACTTGGTTTTCTGATCTCAAAGTCTGGGCCACTATCCATTATACCACCCTCACATTGAAGCTTAAAGCATCTGGCATTCCCAAGTAGTCACCCATCTAGGTACTTAGCTGGCTTGGCTTCAGAGATCATACTGAGAAAGTGCTGAACTACTATGTAATATCAATCTTCTTGTAAGGCAGTGAATGTTGGACAATCTCCTCACAGATGAAGAGAAGATTGTAAGCAAAAGAAATGTGGTTCTACAGAAGGATGCTTGGAATTTCAAGGATGAAGTGTGAAAGCAATGAAGAAGTCTTCAGGAAAATGGAAACAAAAAAGACACTTAGAATCAGAAAGAGAGAGCTGAAATTTCTTAGACACATGAGAAAAGAGGCTTTGGAAAATTTGACACTCACAGGCATATCATGGGCAAAAGAGAGTGGAAGGCAGCAGGCTATCTACTTGACAAGTTTGTGTGAATGGATGATGGATCAGGAGGTGAGAGGTTTGGCAAATGGATAAGCATTGCTAAGGAATAGGAGGTTATGGAGAGTCATGACAGTCCACGTCGTGAAAGGACATGGTACATAAAAGATTCATATCCCTTCACTCACTCACTACTTTTGTAAAAAATTAATAATTTTTTTTACTTTGGAACAGCAGGAAATAAGTAAATCAAGGGGAAATTTCTTTATGTTCTGCAAGGAAATAAAGCCACTACAATGCAAGGTGGTTAATGAAACTGAAAGAAACAGAGAGAACGATAAAAGAAGAGGATTCAAAGCATCACAAGCGGATGATTGATGGGGCATTTAATCTTTTGAAGATTGTAGTTTACAGGAAAGTGGGAAGAGATTGCTTTCAGCAACAAGTGCGAGAGAAAAAAATAATATAGAACTTATGGCTACAAGTAATAATTTCGAGAGTGAAACAATGACCTGCTACCAATCTAGTACTGCACTTAAATCTGTGATGTCACTGTATTAACAAGGGAAGCTCATCAGAACAATTACTGTGAAAATATTTATAGAAGAGGTAAGCGACTTTATGGCAATGGGAAAGTGACTGACATCAAGATGCCAGATCATGTTTTGAATTATCAAATGATTGAATTTATGAAAATATGGAACTAGTCTGATGAAAAACTACAACAAGAACTCAAGCAATCAATACTGACAGACAACTTGAAAATGTACCAAAACTTGTTGAGGAAAAAAATCAGATTGAAATATGATAAATAGGCAAGTAGAATTTCAATAAAAGCTTTCTGTAGAACATATAGCCTTGGAGCAGGTAGAATGGAGATCAATGTGTTTTAGTGGACTCAGCAGTTTTCAATTTGCTTGTCTGAATGATCTTCAAGAAGCAAGAGCAAGATCCAAAAGGTCAGCCAATCTAACAGTGATCTCATAAACCTCACTCTTGCTCCATATGTGGCCTCCTTTGTAAATCAATAGTGGGTCTTAAGTGCCACTTAAGATTATTGCACAAAATTTCATAACTGAACCAGTTAAGCAGTCAGATCCTCATATGTTGAAACCAACAGGAGAGTCCATTATATATATATATATATATATATATACACACACACACACACGATGGTCTCTCCAGTTGTTTCCTATTCAGTTCTTAAAACCAAACATACAATTTGATTATATTAATGAAGGCTTGTGCAGAACCAACCACACTTTTCAGAAGAACCAAATGCAAAAAACAGGTTCAAATAGTGTGTCACATGGTTTCCAAATGACCCTCCTCAGGTTTTGAATTCAAAGTTGTTCCTTTTCCTAGACCGGTTACCAAAAAAGGCTAAAGAACTAAGTCTGCCTACTATTTATCCATTGCTAGGGGAAACAAAGAAATAGATTCCTACTATTCCCAAGGTTATCTGTGTATAAGTGAATGTAACAAACTCAAGTGAAATTCAAACTCTGCTCTCAGATTTCTCATTTTGAGTGACTATCCATTGCACTACACACACACACACACATTTCTTTTTTTTTCAGCTTAAAATCATTTTTTTTTCTTTTAAAACTAATAAATATGATAAACTAGATAAAGGGATTTCTGCTGAAGAATTTTTCATTTTATTTTTTTTTTCATACTAAACAAAGCTAATTCATGTAATACATGTACAGAACATATAGAAAGGATAGCTAGAAGGGAATCTATTAAGTTGAAAATATATGGAGGCATTTAAGCAGCTTTGAATTTATAGTTTGAATTAAGGAAAAAAAAACAAGAATTTTACTGGTAATAGTGATATTATAAGGATTCAAGCCAGAATACTTGATTTCTGTGTGAATTTCTGTGTGAGGAATTATCATTAATTCAGTATTTACATTTAAAAATGAGGACAATAGTCTGATATTGTCCTCATTTTTGTTGTTGTGATCAAAATGTTTTGGTCATATGACCTCCAGTTTTTATCAAGTCTATGCCAATTTGGGTAACCTACAGGGAATCCTGAACTGAACCATATATTTAATCTATTGAGGTAGACATGGGCAGTAGAACAAGAACAGTCTACCTCTGTAAAGAGTTCAGTTCAGAATTACCCAGATCAATATACACCTGATGAAGGCCAAAATGTTGTGATAACAACAACAAATATGAGGATAATAGTCTGGATGTAAATAGTATAAATAAGAATAATTAATAATGAGAAAAAAAATTACAAATGAACCTAAATAGCAGAAATTTGCCATAGGAATCAATACACAGGTTTATATTTCAAATATAAATTCCATGCTAGTAGTCTGTTGAATTCACTTTCATAAAAATATTCTTGCGAAAAACCTAAATCTGTCTTTTCTATACACATTTATGGGATAAATAATGAGGTACATGCCAGGCACAGTTGAGTAATGATTAGCAGCATGGAATGAGAAATCAGAGAGCTGAATTTGAATTGCAGCTGAGTTCATTATGAAAAAAATGAAAAAATATAATACGAAAGTTTAAAAATGTATGTAGTATCCTAATTCATATTGTAAAGTAAAATTTGGTTAAGTATAATAAATATGACAATATAAAGATTTTAAAACAGTTTAGTATTCTAATCTATATTAGAAAGTTTGTTTCATAAAATGCTGTAGTACTTTTTTACATTTCAAGAGTAAGTGTCTCCAGGCACAGAAAGTTTTTGCCGTCCTGGGTATGACGTTAAACTGCATCCACGTCCTGGGTATGACGTTAAACTGCATCCAACAGCAAGGCCTCTGATCAGGAGGTTTTGAGGAGCGTGGAACCACCTCTTAATTGCTGGTGTTCCCAGGTCCACCTTCATCCGGAGTGGTAGCACCTGTTAGGGTCCCAGCTATGGGCAAATAGTGAACTCCTAGTTTTTCCAGATCTTACCCACGTCTTGGGTATGACGATAAACTACATCCGTGTCCTGGGTGTGGCGATGGACTGCGTCCAGCAGCGGGGCCTCGGATAGTGTTTTTGGAAAGGTGATGTTTCCAGCTGTACGTTTTTGAGACAATGATGTTGCCAGCTATGCGTTTTTGAAACAATAATGTTGCCAGCTATGCATTTTTGGAACCATAATGTTGCCAGCTATGCGTTTTTGGAACCATAATGTTGCCAGCTATAAGTTTTTTGTTAAAAATAATGCTGTCAGCTATCCGTTTTTGGAACCATAATGTTGCCAGCTATGCGTTTTTGAAACAATAATGTTGCCAGCTATACATTTTTTATTCCATACAAAATAGGCATTTAAAATTCATATAAACTGGATTTGGCATTAAATAACCCACAGTGGTTGATATGCCATAAAACCCAAACAAACAAAGAAAGAAAGTTTTTGTCTTAGAAACATTAACCTAACCCCACTATGTTAACCATAAAAATTCAAATTCTATGATTCAAACAATTACAATGGGTTGAATTTGTCCCTTCTTAGTTTATCTCACCTCCCTCCCTGCTTTTATTTTCTCAACCTTTATTTTCTTTTCTCGGCCTTTTTCCTCTTATTTCTCTTCTCTCTTTCACTGTTACTAATCACTTAGCTTCCTTTCTTTCTCCACATATAAATTCTTTTTTACCTTTTATGGGAAACTTTCCAATAACGGAAATGGAAGATGTGGTTTGTTAACTACATTTTGTAATAAAATATTTTAGTAGCATCATGATTTCCCACCTGATGAAAGGTTAAACATTTTTTTAACATTGAAACAAGATGTACAGTTTTGTAGTGGGTATATGCATGTTCTAATATAACACTGCATAATAAATACTTATTGCTCTACTATTGTATTGAGCCCTGTTTTAAATTAATGTTCTGAATGCTGAAATCTTACTCTTTGTTCTTTTATATATATATATATATATATATATATATATATATATATATATATATTTATTTGTGTGTGTGTGCTTATGGGACTTATTAATTCAGCTCTCCTCCAATTTGTTTAATTTAGTTAGAAATAGACATCAGAACTTATACTAAGTCATTACTTAATGATTTCTTTCCCAATTTTTTTCTTTTTGTTTTTTTACAGATTAATTGGTGTAGATAGGCTCCTCTATTGTCCAGTTCACACTTCTTCATGTCTATTGAACAGGAGTACAGTTTCATTCCTTGTTCTTTGTTCAGGATATGGTTTCTTTCTCTTACCAGGGCCTCAATGATTTAACTGTCTTACTCTTAAGTGATCAGACTAGCCAATGGCTGTGACTTTCTATTGTGAGGGTACCAGTTTGGAAGTTTGATGCTTCTGACTGGTTGTTAGGAGCCCACACTCTTTGGTAGCGCTTAGAGAGGCTGCTCCTATAAACAGTTGCATAATATTGCATTACCTGTAGTGCCATGTTGCGCATGGGTAGGTGTCCTTGCATGTATTTCTGGTATGCAAACCTGAGGCCACATTATGCACTGCTCTCAGCTATATGCTGGCTGGTTTGTATTGTCATTAACGACAGATAGTGACAAATATGGTGGTACTTTTCTTCTCTCCACGAAATATATCTCATAGAAATCCCAACAAAAATAAATAAAACACTGCTAACAAAAAACCACCTACTCCACCCCTTCAATCTTTCTTTCTCTAATATTCATAGTATCAATTCTAACATTTGCAGTGTAGAATCCTTTCTCTTGGAATGGTCACCAGATATCTTTGCCCTTTGTGAAACCAACATGAATTCTTCCATTGTGATTAATGAATTCTTGGTTCCTGGATATCTTCCCCTTTGCTGAAAAGATTCCAGCATTCACATGCATGGCATTATCCAGGATAATCTGCTAATGGCCAGAGAATTGTTTCTCAAAGTTGCTGACTAATCTTTCATGTGCTTCAGTCTTTTGCTACTAAACTCTGTCAGCTATCTGTTTTTCCTTTATTGCTCACCCTCTTCCCAAAACTGCATATAAGACTCAGTAGCTGACAGTATAGAAAAAGCACTTTCTCTCCTTCCATCTATGAACATCTTTGTCCAGTGACTTTAATGCTCACCATGACATGTTGAAGGTACTGATGGTGCCAGTATACAGACATTAAATTACCCAAAATCATGGACTTCCCCACTCATTTCTCAAACCAAACTGTGCAACATGCTTCTCTATTGGATCTATTTCTTACCTCTTCTCTGCTCTTGCCAAGCTTCACAATACTGTTTTCTTGGTAACTTAGACGACTCTGTGGTAGCTATTGATATCTCCTTCCAAGCATCCATTAAACAGGAACCCCCTATCCATAAGACTTCTTTCTGGTACCAGCATGCTGATTGGGACTCATTCCAGGATATTCTTTGTGACACCCATGTGATGGACATCTTCAACATCACAATTGAAAATTGCATCACTGAGGTTTCTTCTTGGTCAAAGCCAGCATGGACATTTTCATCCCTTCTCAGAAACACTAAGTGAAACCTCAGTCCTCTCCATGGTTCACACCAGCATGCTTGGCTGCCATAGC
This sequence comes from Acanthosepion lycidas, assembly GCA_963932145.1. NCBI lineage: Eukaryota > Metazoa > Mollusca > Cephalopoda > Sepiida > Sepiidae > Acanthosepion > Acanthosepion lycidas. The sequence goes on along the minus strand of OZ010580.1, from coordinate 16,756,084 downwards.
AAACAGGAACGACTATTTTCGACTATATTAGAGAGACAGCTCTCATCATAACAGGTGTCTATTTGCTACTTCTTATAACAAATGTAAGTGAATCCTCAAAGAAATTAAGTCACTGTTTACTGAGAGAATGGGACACTGTATAGACTCTAAAAAATTTGGCCCTCATAACCACTGACATCTCTGTAATAAGGTTCTAAATAAGTACAAGATCTCTTCCACCAATCAATTTGCTGATAAAGCTGAATGCTTTGTCCATAAATTCTTCTCAAACTCTACTCTTGACTCATCTGGAGTATCCCTGCCTGACTTCCCACTTAGAACTCATTCTCTGTTGAGTAATATGTATATAACCCCTTCCATGGTTTCTGCTATCATCTCTAACCTTGATCCCCACAAAGCATATGACCTGATGGCATCCTTGTAATAGTTAAAAAGAAATGTGCTCCAGAACTGGCTGTTATTCTCTCTAAATTATATAAATGTCTTGCTGACTTCTGCTTGCTCGAAGTCATCATCTTTGTTTCAGTTTTTAAGAAACTGGTGAACCGTCTGACCAATCCAACTATCAGCCTATTAGTCTTCTGCCTCTATTTGGGAAACTCCTAGAGGCCCTGATCAGTGCTGAATTAGTTCATCATCTCTCATCGCACTGCTTTTTCTCAGAAAAGCAATACAGCTTTTGTTTCTCCAGGTCAACTTCTGATGTACTAATGGTAATTACAGAAAGAGCTTATCGTGCTTTAGATAAAAATGGTGAAGCCCAGGCTGTGGTATTAGATATTTCAAAAACCTTTGACAGGGTCTGGCATTCCGGTCTTCTCCACAAACTGAAAAGCTATGTTATCTCCTGGCACGTTTTTAAGCTGATTGATTCATTCCTATCAAATCTTGAAATGAAAGTTGTCCTGAATGGTCACTTGTCTACATCCTTTCATACTAATGTGGATGTCCCCCAGGGCTCCATCCTTTTTAATTTTCATTAATGATCTTCCCAATGACATCAGCTCTAAACTTGGCATCTATGCTGATGACTGCCATTTACTCCTGCCTCAATAGTAAGGCTGATCAGTTAGACAAGGTCAAAATGGCAGCCAAAGTACAAAACAACCTCAAAACTGTTGTTAACTGGAGGAAAAACTAGCATGTCAATTTTAACACCCCCAAAACTAAACTGCTCCCCATTAATCATCAGTGATAATCCTCTCTGGCTTCTATCAGCATGGCTGATGTTATCCTCCAAGAAAGTGATTCATTGCACCTTGTTAGGCTAATGTTCTCAGCTGACAAGAAAATTGGTTCACTATGTCAAGCAAGACAATTTTTCTCTCTGGAATCTATCTTGCATATCTATGTCTATCATTTGTCCATGCTTAGAATATTGCTGCTATATATGGTCTGGTGCTCTGCTATTTACCTGGATCTCCTTGATAAGATCCAAAGAAGAATCAGCAATATTATTGGTCCTGATCTGGTAGCTCAGATTCAGTCATTTTCCCATTGCCATAAAGTTGCCTCTGTGCCATTTTTATAAATACTTTCAGGTTAATTGTTTGAATAAGATCTCCACTATGGTACCTAGACTGTATGAATTTAAGCACAATACTAGACTGGCAGTGAGATCTCATCAATTTACAGTTGAGCTAGATAGAGATAGCTGTAACTTCTATGCTAACAGTTTCTTATCCCGCACTTCTTGCCTCCTGGCCCCATGATTTCCAACCAACTTTAATCTGCAAAAATTTAAATGCAATGTCAATCTACTTGCTCTTTTCTCATTCTCCTTATTACTAATGTTTCTGTTCCTAATTCTTCCACACCCTGTAAGCCCTTGTGTGCTAGTGGCTATACTGCCTTGCTTTGGGTGACACCGATTAAAAAAAAAAAAAAAAAATTCTCAGATAATTAAATAAAAGAAATCTGTTGAGAAACATGTTCACTTTTGTCCTGAATTGACATTGCATTATAAAAAGAAAATCTCTAATAAGATACAATAAGATGAGAAACAAAATTCAAGCATCAGATAGACAAACCAGAAGACTAATGACGCTGCACAAAGCAATACAAGTCAAAGATGACATAGAAAGATTAAATATGAAGAGAAAAAATAACCTAGAAAAATGTATACATAAACATATACAAAGCCTGACTTGCCAAATAAAAAAAAAAAAAATAGTAAAAAAATATTTTACCAAGAGCTAAAAATTGTTAAAAAAAAATAAAATTAAAATTACAAGTGGAGAAAGAAAAGCAAACTCAAAACTGAATAAAAAAAAAATATAAACGTGAAAAATTAAAAAGAAAGAAAAACCATGTTGAGAAGACAGCAAATGAGATTTTGTGGGCTTGGTTAAAAAAGAGGGAAGATAGAAACAAAGTCATTAATAATGTCAGCTGTAGATTATAACAGCAAAAAAAAAAAAAAAAAAAAAAAAAAAAAAAAGAAGAGAAAAACATATAGCAGTAGTAAATAGAATGTTCTGAGAGAAAACCAAAACCAATACATAGTTTATATCCCCAACTATATGGATATTGTCTATGGCCTGGTCTTTGTCATAGATTAATTTTTTTTAAATGTGCCGTGATCAGATATAACCATATAAATCCAATAAGGAAAATGAATAGCAAAAAGAAAAATTTGCAAATTGGGCCCCAGGTAACAGAGTTTGAAACATACCATGTAGAATGTAGTAGCAGGATTGATTTTTGTTTTTGCTGTGCAACTTCTAAAGAGAGTAGAAAAGAAAAAAAAGAAAGAAAAGATTTCTCCATTTTCTTCAAGGAATCTGTTTATTTGGTTTTAGTATTTTTAAGCTGAACACTATAATGGTATACACTAAGAATAATTGCATTTAATAGTTTTACTGATGACAAGCTGGTGTAGAGAATACCACAGATAACCCTCAGCTGAAAGCTTTTACATGTATTTCTTCTAATACCTGATTTTGGCATCTGTTGCATGTGATGTTGGGACTGAGTACTAAATACAAAGGAAGAGAAGTGGAAGGGGAGGGAAACGCTAAAATAAATAGGTGGGAAACAAGAGTAAGTCTGTAAACTATGAATTGGAAACTCCAAAATCAAGCAAATATGAAAATTTAAATATCTAGAAAGTGTGGCACCGAAATTTGAATGTGTATTGGAATAGTGAATGATGCCCTCTAAGGGTTAAGTAAAGTATTAAAAACAGGAAAAGATAATTTGAAACAAAGAAAAGAGTACTAAACTTATGCAATATCAGACCTCCTAGATGATAGTGAATGTTGGACAATCTCTTCATTGAGAGAGAATTCAAGCAAGAAGGATGCTGAGAATACCATGGAGTAAACGTGTGAGTAACAAGGAAGTTTTAAAGAAAACATACACAAAAAGAATGCTTATACTTGGAATCAGAAAGAAAGAGTTGAAATTTCTAGGATATATAATGAGGAAAGTGTTATAATGAATACCAACTGTCTTAGCTGTGACTTGAACTTTGTGCTGCAACCCCCCCCTGGTACTCAGTAGATTCCAATAAGCATACTTTATTCAAGAATATATCTACCATTCCATTCCACTATCTTCATCTATTGTTTAGGTAATGTCATGATTCTCTCCTTTCAGAAAATTATATATTTTTGCCTTTTGCCATCTCTTCCAGGGAAATGATTTTTGTTTTTTATTATGAAGAAAATTCAGTAAAAACTAGAACAAACAGTAACCTGTAAGTGTAATAGCTGCTGAATATGGCAAATGAATGAAAACTTCTTGTAACAGTTTTTGCCTGCTCATTTAATAAACTTGCAGTCTAGTGTTATCCTTATAAAATATTATGTACTTTTAACTAATTCTGGAATGGTAATGGTGATATTTGCCATTTCCTTACAAGGAAACATTTGGCATTCATTAACCGAGCAGCAAATTTTTATAAAATCTTTCTATTAAAAAAATTTTTCAGGAAAATCAGTTTATCTAGTTAACTGTTATTACTCTTTCCAGTCTTGATTGGGTGGGGGGGTACTTCCTAACCTTTTGTTGGAAGTAGTGTAGAATGTCAACATCTGGATTATGCCATTATTTTTTCTTTGAGTTAGATGTGATATACATTTTAGTTGTTGCTATTGTTGAAATTCCTCAAATGACAGGGTTTGTTATTTGGTACAGTTCTATGTAATTCTGTAGCACCGGCCTACAGTATCATCTTTGTCTGAAAACTTGTTGATCGTATGGTCCGTGTTGGTTTATTTTGCATGCCTGATGATTTCTTGTTTTCATATAACCTTAAAATGTCAACCTTTTATCATTTCATAATACATAGAAAAAAAAACAGATCATTTTTAGTATGTTTACATAATTAATCACATATAGTAATATAGTTCAGTAGTCATTCTGATTGTTTTTTGCTTAATTTATATGGAACCTATAGTGTAAAAAGATGAATGACCTTTAATACACTAAACTGGGGAACACAGACTCTTTTATTTACGATGAAGAGGAATGTTAGCTCATAGGACCAGGAGTTGCAAAGTGTATCACAAAGTGGGACAATGCATTAACTACAGTATTCACTATTATTGTATTATAATCCATGTGATTAAACAGTTTCTTCACTAATCTTTTATTCCAGTATTTTCCTTGGAATATTATTAACCAAAACTACGAGCTTATACAAGCATTATAATAGAAGCCATACATCAAAACAACTAACATAACCAAGCTGGTGCTTGATTTGGATATTTTGAAAGGATCAACAATCTCCCATTTTTTATCATGTTGGAGATACTCAAATAATGCCTTGACTTAAATGCTATCAATACTGACTTGTCTACTCTACCACTGGGCAGCATTCAATTGAGAAATTTTCAACATAAATCTTTGAAAAAAATTATTTTCACATTTTGTCATTTTCTGCATAAATTCATATCAGAGTTGCATTTTTGTCTTAAAATTAAAAAAAAAAAACCATAATATGCAGTAAATGTTGCATATATTCTTTCCTCTTTAATCCTGCAATGATTAACCAAAAATATGTTTATTTTAAAAAATTATTTTTAAAAAGCATGCTTTTTTTAAAAAAAAAATAATCTTCACTCAAAGCCAGGTAAGAATGCTGCTAACATGCAGAGTATGAAAGAGCATAAGAAAAAAAACTAGTATTAAGGAGTGAAACAATAAAAGAACAGAAATTAAGAAGACAGAATATAGCAATTGACATTACATTTAAATTTTTGAGGATCAAACTTGAGTGAAAAGCAAGGAACTGGAATAGAGTACCAAAAGTGAGAGGTGCAAGAAAAACTGTTAGCATAGAACTTATGGTTACACATAGCCATTTCAAATATAAAATAATAATTGCTGCTAATCTAGAATTGTGCTTAAATTCATAAAGTCTATCATAAAGGCGAGTTCATCAGAACAATTATCATGAAGATATTTATAGAAAAGGCAGAGAGAAGCATGCTGATATGACAACTATCACACTACAATAAAAAGAGATATTTTTGAAAGAAATTAGTTGAAATTAAACACTCTGAATGGCATCTAATAATAAACAGAGAACAAACATTTTAGCCAACTTATCGAAAAACCTGAAATTTTTACATTCTGAGATATGTAGCAACCACAGAATTCTAGAAAATAACAACTTATGAAATTTTTTTTTTAAAAAGCCAAAAGAAACAAGAAAAACAAAAATAATGCAGAACATGTGCATGTATGCAAACACAGGAACAAACTAAAGAGACAGAGTTGTGACATAAGAGAGAGATTTGAAGTGACATAAGAGAGAGAGAATTTGAAGCCATTAATAACAATGTTTTCATTATTTCTTGTTCGCTATTACAAAATATTTACCGAGATTGAAGCTTTGAAAATCTGAACTGAGGCAAAATAGTATAAATAAAATAAGAAACAAAATAATAGGAAAACACTTCTTCCTTTTCAATCATTTTGCTTGTGATGAGATGTGACAAGTTGCTTCATATTCGGCAGATTTCAAAGAAAACTTCCATTCATTATGGCATGGAATATGATTATTTTTTATCATTTCATAATCTAACATCGTGCAATGTTACAGCTCACTAAGTAGAAGACTGGGTTGGGGTTTTGAAAATTGACAGCTCAATTCAAATTGCATTTCCGTGTTAAGTAGGGAGGGTTTTTTTTGTTTACAGCGGGAAAGGAATCTAACTGTGAGATTATACATCATTAATATTCTATAGATACCTCAAGCAATTAATTCTGTCAATGAAAGTTAGTTTGGGAAATATATATATATATATATATATATATATATATATATATATATATATATTTCCATGTTCTAATGAACAATCAGCATTTTGTCAATTGTTTAGCATTTAAAAGCATAATGAAAAAATTACAGTAATGGATAACAACACACAACTTTTTATAAATACTTATACTAATGAACAACATATAGTTTTGTATTACTTGCACCCATGAAGATGATCTTGGAAAAAGATTGAAAGTACTTGGGAAATTAAAATAAAAGGAATTTAAACAGCTATAGCACATTTCTCTCATCCTTTAACATCAATACATGGAAGGTTATTCATGAGTATAAACGGATTGTGTTAAAAATTAGCAATTATAATGTCTGTAATTTATTCAATAAGACATGCCTAAAAGAGAATTTGCTGCCTAAATATAGACACACACACATATAAGGCAAATATGAATGATAAAGTCAAAAATTGTGCAATGTTTTATACTCTAGAAGGGCTTCATCAGAGTAGAGTAACTTTTTTAATAATGGAATTATATATGTATAGTGGGAAAGGAGATGTAAAATAATGAAATTACATATATATAGCAGGAAGGGAGTGTCAGTTATAATTATATACCTAAGGGAAATGCTGAAGATATGGGAATGCTGAAATTCAAATTTAATTTTTTTTTTATTATAGATTTATCAGAACCTATAGTCTAGCAGATCTCATTCAGTTCTTCATCACTTTTGTTTTTAAGTATCCCATATGCTGTGATGATAGAAGATCTGCCATGAAAGGTGAAATGCTTGAAGACAGAAGTTTACTGTAGATGAATTTGTAATGAAAGCACTTTCTATACACTTTTTCCTTAGTAAATTGCTTTTTTCTTTTAATCAAAGTAGCTTGTAAAGCTTCCATTTTTGGATGGAGGCCTTTCCCAGATCTAACTATCTTTGCCATTTGTCTAGACCAGTGTTTCTCAGCCAGGGTCCATATGGATCCGGGGATGGGGGGGATGTTACATTACTGGGGTCCATTTTAAAATGGTTTATTAAAAGTTATTTTACTAGTGTACATAAATGTTCCATAAAATTTAGCTGTTAAATACAAAGTTTATTTACATTAGCTTTACTTCAAAATAAAACATATACATTCACTATTTCTATAATACAATTCCCAAACTTATCTATTATTAAAAAATAAAATAAGCAATTTTTTCATCAAATATTTATGGGAATCCACCAAAGAAAAAAAAAAAAGAAAAAGTGGTCAATGACTTAAAAAAAAGGTTAAAATCGACTGTTCTAACCCATCAAGGTATGTCATGTGGCTGGGCCTTGGCTTTAAGTGGCCAGTGTTAGATTATGGTGTCATACCATGAGGAGGAATGGGGCATTCCCCTACTGTGCTGGGGGACCTGTAAGATTAATCTTAAATAAATTCAAACATATTCAGAGGTTGCAATTTTCTTTTCCAATCAGAGCAGATAAACAACGCTATTAAATTTCACATAGACCCATGCATATATGTTAATTGGGTGAAAATAGTTTCTATAATCATTTCTAATTCTTATTCCAATAAATTGTAAACAGAGTTTTATAAAAAAAAAAAAAAAGTATGTCATTTTTGAAGTTTTTCTGCTTTTCTGAAAAATTTCTATTTCACTTATATACAAGGTCTGATCAAAAAGTATTGTGATTGGTGCTTTGGTAATGGAGTTAAAGTATGCAGAGTGAAGTCACTCGGCTCAGACAGACCTTGAACACTGTCGCATATGCACACAAAGTTATAACATTCTTGCTCACTTCTGTTGTTTATAGCAGTGTTTGGAAGGAGAGTGTGATTGTCTCACCACACCACAGATGTCCAATGAGTGAGCATGGGTTGTGCAGCAGTTTTTGGCCAAGAACAACATTCTCCAGGTCCAACAATCATCACATCCTCCAGATCTTGCTATCTGAAACTTTTTCCTCTTTCCAAAAATCAAATCCCACTTGAAAGGAATAAGATTGTTAAGACATCAAGGAAATTCAAGAGAATGTGACAAGGCAGTTGCTCACTATACCAAAAAAGGAATTTCAGGAAAGCTTCCATCAATTGAAATGACACTGGATAAAGTGTGTGGCTTCAGAAAGAGACTACTTCAAAGGAGATTAAATGTCAAATTGATATGTATTTTATTTTTATTTTTATAGCACCAGTCTTGATACTTTTTGATCGTATATAACCTGTATTAGTGTGCAGACACAGGTAAGCAAATAAATATTTACATTATTTAAGGCGTAAACAAAACAGTGCCCAGTGTGGTTAGACAGAGCTAAGAAGTATATATATTAATAAATATACATATAACTATGTTCGTAGTGCAACTTAAGGTATATGTGTGTGTGTATATATATATATATATATATTATAAATTAACTGATTTAAAATATGGTTTCATCGCTACACAAGAATTACCATGTTTCAAAAACAGAAATTAAAAACTTCAAATTCAGTTATATAATTGATTTAATTATATAATTGAATTTCAAGTTTTAGTTTTTGTTTTGAAACATGGTAATTCCTATGTAGCGATGAAACTATATGTTTAAATCAGTTAATTCAGAATATTTATGCTAAGTAAATTTACATTGAGCAGTAAAAATAAAAATATCAATAAGAATACCAGATTATATATCTTACTGTTTTTTCATTTTTACTTATATATATCTATACACACATACATACATACATACATACATACAGAGGAGGTGATGGATAAATTGTCATCTAAATTATGTAAAAATGAAAATAACACTGACATCTCATTTTTACAGATATATTTATCAAAATAGCACTAAAATATATTTAAATACTAAAGAGTAAATGTATTCAATGAAATCACAGTTGACTTCAACCACAGCCTCCAGATGACTTTGGACAGTCTCCTTGTTTAATTCGGTGAATGCTGTCATAATCCTTGCCTTCAATTCATCTTTGGTCTTACAAGGAGTTTTGTTGGTCTCTTGCTCAATTGTGCCCCAGATATAAAAATCAAAGGGGTTGCAGTCTGGGGAGTTAGGTGCAAAGAGTGATGTGGTTGCAGAAATTGTCTGACAGTCATGACTGCTTGTGTGGCATAGTGCATAGTGCTGTTGCCAGACATAGGGTTTTCCAGCAGCCACCTCTTGACTCGGGCAGCACGATGTAAGTCTCCATGTTGAGTCTGGGGCTCTGTGGGCAGATGAATGGAGGCATAACATTGCCATCACTAATGATCACTCCAAACACCATGATGTCGACCGGATATAGCATCCAACTCTTTCCAAATGCTCTGCACTGTCCTCAGAGTGGCACCAAAATACACTGAAAGGTTCATTTTGGAGCTTCTGGTGGAAATGCCAAGCAGTACAGCATGCCATCTCCAAATTTCTCGCTGAGTGAATGGTACCATAGTGCTCTTTTTCTCACAGTGATCAACTGACCCTACTATACTGTGCAGTCTACAAAATCAAAAACAATGCACATGTGGAAAATTAAAAATATAAAATGGCAATAATTTAACCATTGCATCTCATATATATATATATATATATATATATATATATATATATATATGCTCATTTATATTGAATTTATGATATCAATATTAACAGCTTCAGACTAACTACTTCAGTGTTTTTTTTAAAGAGTTTTATACAAAAAAAATATTTATTTAATTTTTGAAATTGAACATTTCAATCTTGTAAATTAACATTTGAAAGTTTGCAATATTTTTTCTTAAACTTAAAATAAACAGGCAGAAAACATTTTTCAAAATTAAATTAAGATTTTAAAAAATAAAAATTAATTGGTTCCTCCTCTTCATTTTTGTACTTTTATCCCATTCCCTTCAGTTTCAGGTTTGCTATTTTAAAACTGAAATACTCAGATTAAAGGCATTAGACCAATATATAATAATATTACTGCACATTAAGCAAAGATAAAATATTTTGTTGTTATGTAACTTATAGTATATTTATTTTAAACTAATAGAAGCAACAAACAAAAATGACTTATATCCTCAGTTGTTCTACATGTTTCATCTGAATAGTTCGGTTCATTTCCTGTATCAATGAAAAAGAGTAAATATCCTGAATATTCAATGATCTTTTTCTTTTTGTTTTTAAGTCATTCTCCTCATCTTTTTCGACTTTAGTTTATTGGTTGATGGGAGTTACTAGCTTTGATGGTGAGGATTAGGAATGAATATCGTGCATAACAATTTTGTTTCTTGCTGAATACCAGAGTTAGCAAACTTACTTTCATAGGAATATGTAATTTTTCTTATTAAATATATATGTACACATACATTTTTGCGATGTAGAGCAAGAGAGGAAAAATAAAAAAAATTATCTACTGAGGGCACATTGAAGTATTAAAGAGCAGAAAAAAAATTATATAGATAATAGAAAAAGAGGTTTAAAATGTTTGTAGGAAACTTATGTTTCTAACAAAATAAATAAATCTTCTGAGGAATATAAGATAGAATGAAAATGGTTAACTCCTTTAGGAAGGATGTAAGGTCTTAACATTAATTTAGCCAAAAGAACCCAATCATTCTTAAACATTTATTGCTAAAAATTATTGATGAAACATTTTTATCCATCAACTTTTATTAAAGGGGCCAGAACGAAGTAGCCATGTCATGTAGCCACCTCTTCTGATTACTTAAGAATCTAATCTCTATAGAATATTCTGATTACTTAAGAATCTAATCTCTATAGAACATCTAACTTTGTTAGCCTTTCCTGTACAGCAATACTATAAAACATATATATATATATATATATATATATATATATATATATATATATATATATATATATATATATACACACACATACACATTTTCAAGAGAGTGAAATGTGTCCCTAGCATTTGTGTTGTAAATTAACTAGTATAATTTTAGTATTTCTTTTCTTAGATGAGTAATTGTCAACATTCTTGTATTATTTTGAACTATTGTTCTCATCTTGGTTGATATAGATGTTATTATAGATGCGATGTTTCAACCAAGTACATTCTGGTCATCATCAGATGTCCATTGATTAACTGATATAGGATATTTTTTTGATTATTGTGAATTTCATCCGTGATGTCAGTTATTGTTTGTTCCTGCTGAATTGATGCTTCACCACATGCATAACCAAATCTTATATTCACTACGCCACTGTCCCGAAGGACATTAATGGTGTGTTTTTGGAGCCTTTTATATTCAATGCTAGATGGCTTTTGATGATGGTGGGTTTGTACAACTTTTCATACTTTACTATTTCATTTCTGAGATGAGTAAATGTCAACATTTCTTGTATTATTTTGAACTATTGTTCTCGTCTTGGTTGATATAGATGTTATTATAGACACAACGTTTCGACCAAGTATCCTCAGGTCATCATCAGCTATCTATTGATTGGTTGATATGAGATATGTGTTGATTATTATGATATTTTGTCGTTGTGATGTCAATTATTGTTCATTCCTGTTGAATTCACAACCTCATTGAAGAATAGAACTCATGGCCAATAGATAACAGTAACACATAACCAACTCCTGTATCCATTACGCTACAAAAGACATTAGAGATGCATTTTTTGGAGCCTTTTATATTCAATGTCAGATTTTTTTGACATTTGGTTATGATGACGTGTTCATACCACTTTTCATTATTTTAGTATTTCATTTCTGAAATGATTGTCAACATTCTTGTATTATTTTGAACAATTGTTCTCATATTGCTTGATATCGATGTTATTATAGATAATATTTTGACCAAGTACACTGTCAGTTATTGTTCATTCAACAGGAATATAAAGTAACTAGCACTTAGAATTATTTTGGAAACATATAGTAGTGTTCAATATAACCTGTTTTGTAACATACTATGTGCTGAGAGTTTTGTTTAAGCTTAGCCTGTACTTCAGTGTAGCCAACAGAAGCCAGAATGGTTGCACCCATCAGCATCTTTATAGTCATTTATTTCAAATAAATAGCAATTTCTTATTTTGGCAAAAATGAACTTGTACAGTTAGGCAACACTTCAGCAATGAAAGTGTTAATGTGTGAGAATATTTTGTGTAATAAAATTTTAAAACGCTTTAGAATGAATACAAACCCCTATCAACAAGAACAGATTAGTGTTGACTAAATCAATAGTGAAAAAATGCATATCAGATGAGTATGAATAAAGCCCAAAAGAACATAAAAATTAAAAAAAAAAGTATAAGAAAAATAGTCATTACTGAAATATTAAGATGTATCATTTTCTTTCTTATACACCTTCACTCTTTTATGTACATATCTTATACACCTTCACTCTGAAGATTATTTTATGTACCATATCTAAAGACTACCTATGATTCTGCTAACTATAAGCTGACCCTATAAATAGGATTTAAACATAATTCTTTTGAAAGGTCTAAATGGAATCTTTAGTCCTAATAAGAAATCATGGACTTGAACTATATATTCACTGAATCATTCCTTATTTGAAAGACACCATCATCATAAACTTTTGGATCACAGTCAATCTGAATATCTGGTGGGTGGGGTGTATTTCATAGAAAATTTCATGTAACCACATTTAAAAAAAAAAGATCTAGATTGCTTTTCACTGGATTTTTGTTATATCAATAAATACAGGCATAACATTAAGTTTTGGGGAGGATTTATAAGTTAATAAATATTGTTGAGAAGTCAATGTTTATGTTCTGGTTGTGACCACTACTCATAATACAAATATTAACAGAGCACAAGTTTTTAAGCTTTGATTTTCTGCTGAATGGAAAAAGTCAGTGAAATAAAAAAAAAAAAAAAAAAAAGGTCAAAATTTGATTTCCAAGTAGAAAATTTTCAGCTGAAGCTCAATTTTGGTTAAACAAAATAATAAGGATTTAGTTATACAAACCTGAGACACACAAATTAAGGATTCAGTTTAGCATAAAAATAAACCTAAAGTCTGCTCAGCATAATTACAGTAACAACTACAGTCAAGCTTTGTGGCTGTTGAATAAACCCAAATGTGTCTGAGTAAGTGTCTGTGCAACACTGATTATTAAATGATTTATTTTCCACAGTTTATCAACGTTTTGCAGGTTATATAAACCAAAAAAAAATATTTTTAGATTGTAAGAATGTTTTTTTTTTTGGTGGGGGGAGATATAATAAGGGTTTATTAATACAAGTTTTACTAATTAACACATAGCTAGGGGAGAAGAGGTGGATTCATACATTTCCCAACAGTATTTGTGCATAAGTGAATATATTCTAGCAGGGATTGAAACTTGGCTCTCCGATTAAGAATTCTGACAGATTATCCTTTACACAACCCACGCATCCAAGCTTACAGCACCTGGTATTTGTAAGTGGTCACCCATCTAGTTACTGATCAGGCTCAATGTTGCTTAACTTCTTTTATTTTACGGGAACTAGTATTTCAACATGATGTGGTTGTAAGGCTAGGTTGCCACAAGAGTACTTTCAACAGCAGTAACAACTAAAAGGAAAAGAACATGTAGCTTGAAGGGAAAATAATGATATAATGAAAAATGTTGACATTCCACATTACTTCACACAAAAGATTAGGAAGGAAACCCCATCAATACTGGAAAATTCTGTAACAATTATTGGAGGTGAGAAACATATTTTCCTGAAAGATTGTTTTAAGAGAAAGATTTTATGAATTTCAAGCAAAGTTTCACTGGCAGCTTGTTCAAAGAATACCAAATGTTTCCTTATAAGGAAATGGCAAATTTTACGATTAGAGATGAAAACAGATAGTATACTTTTAGCCCAACCTGAGGGCAAAGGAGGAATAAAAAGCACTGGCCAAGTAGTTAATGAATGCTGAATGTTTCCTCATAAGGCTAATATTACCATTAACAGAATGAATATTTTGTAGAAGTCACATTCCAGCAACTACCAAGCACCTCCAATAAGAAAAATTCTTTAAGTCTCTTCAGACAATTCACACAGCCCAAATATCAACAACTAGACTGCAAAATAAGAAGTGCTGTCACCAAGATCCTGATGCCCGCTGAATAGCACCAAAAACAAGAGCTTCCAATTTTGCTAATGTGATAATGCAATACACCAAAGCATGCTATAAACAAGGGCAATGGGAACCACAAGAGTAAACCTGTCCAATGGCTATTGGCACAGAAAATGGAATTGGCAAGTTGAGTTCAAGTTCTGGCCAAGTCAGTTGCATTCATTTTGATATAATGGCCCTTGGGAAAGAAATAATTAATTTCTCCTTTTAACTATGAGTAACAGCAGAGGAGAATGCACTTCCTTGATTGGCATTCAAGTCTAAGAGAATAACTCAGAATGAGAAACTGTAGAGAATGCAAGAGGAAATCATTCCATTGTCTTTCCTAAGAAGTCATATCAATTCAAAGATAAAAGGGAAAGAGTCTATGGAGAACTCTGATCACCTGCATCCTGAATGAAAATGGAATTTTAGTTAACAGTATTTATTATGATAGGCACTATATGTTCATTACTTGGTAATGAGATATTTTTAACAAAATTTTTGCTTGGGATTCTTTTTCAGAAAAAAATGTAAATTTCCCACCCTATTTTCAGTGTCAATGTAATAATGAGAAAATATCTTGCCAAGCATTCCAGGATAATCATTATTTTCACCGATGCCATCACTATCTGCAAACTGTCTTGAAATGCCATCTTATTCCCTGCCAGAATAAGAAAACCTTAAATTTGCAAAAATATTACAAAATCCTCAGAAATATATATGAGATTTCTTTTTGAGTACAACCACTAATTTTAAATGTCAGGATTTTGTTTATGAGATGGTGTCCAAATCATATTTACCTGCTTCAGGCCATATTGCTAGCTTGTGAAAACAGAGGTTGCGATGGGTAAATTGTCGCCATTATATATTTTTAAATTCGCACTTGTGTGTTGTTTGTTTTTGATGTTATTAACTACACAGTATAGTAGGGTCAGCTGGGCACCATCTGTGAGAAAAAGACAGTGCAGAGGATTTGGAAAAAGTTGAAGGAGTCTAATAGTTGTTACAAAGGTAAGGCAGCTCAGAAAACAAACTCTGAGTGTTCTGATAAGAAGTCCAAATTTTTTAGTGAGGGCCTTAAATCTCCACATGTAGGCCCACATTAAGTGCCTTGAGGAGGTAGTGCTTCCCTGGCTCAAGAGAGTGGCTGCCAGATGTCTGGCAACAGGACTCTGCATCATGCCATACAAGCAAGAGAACCCAGTCATGGCTGTTAGATAATTTCTGCAACCACATCCCCCTTTGCATCTGACCACCTTACTCTCCAGACTGCAACCACCTTGATTATTATGTGTGGGACCCAGTTGAGTAAGAGACCAAAAAAACTCCTTGTAATACCAAAGATGAACTAAAGGCAAGGATTATGACAGTATTCACCAACTTAAACAAGGAAATTTGTCCAGAAGAGTTGCAAGAGATTCCAAAGTTGTCAGTGGGCCGTGGTTGAAGCCAATGGCAATTTTATTGAGTAAATTTACTCTTTAGTATTTCAAGATATTTTTGTGTAATTTTGGTAAAATGAGATGTCAGTGTTATTTTCTTTTTTGGGTAATTTAGATGACAATTTATCTATTGCACCCTTTATGTAAAAGTTTGCTACTAAGGTAAGAAAATTAAATTGCTCTATTGTATAGAGAGTATTGAAAAGTTTGCAATCCAAAATAATCTAATGTTTGTTCATTTTATGAAATGTATTGAGCTGAAAAATGTTCAGCATAATTACAGGACCTGTCAATCAATGTATAATGTCATGCATCATCATCAGCTACTTCAAGACAAAGCAATTTCTTATGGGATTATCTAGTCAGCTGGTTTAAGATTAAAGAATCAGTAAACCCTGAAAAGATGATTCAAAAAGCAAGACAAAAAAATACTTACTATCTGCTGATAAGTATTCAACTATTCGATCAAGGAGATTTAAATATATATGCTTGCTTTCATAAGTGATGTTGATTTGTCTAAACACTTCAAAGATATACCTAAAAAGAGAATAAAAAATGTTAAGCATAAACCTGTCTAATTATATAAAAATGTTTTATGTAATTTTACTTAAAGACAAATTCTTATATCCAAGAACTTCAAAAAGACAACAAAAAAAGGAAAACAAATATTCTGAATATAAATCTATTATTCAAATACAAAACAAGTTGAAAAACACAGAAGATAAAAGTGTTTTTTTTTTTAAACTTTCACAGCAAGCTGATTAAACTGATTGTTTCTTTTTATACACATCTCTCTGGGGCAACATACTTTCTGACTACCAGAATAAACAGTGAAAAATAAAAAGATAAGACCTGATCTTGTATTCTGCATTACAGAAACAAATCTTTCAACTATTAGGTTGGTGCAAAAATAATGACGTAATAATGTCATTTTCTGACGTTAAAAAATACGTCAAAAAACAACATTATTACATCATTATTTTTGCACCAACCTAATATTTAAACATTTGGGTTAAGGAAGGACCATTATTTAACCCTGCAGTTTTCAAACTGCCCAAATCCGTCTTGTAAAAATCAGCTTTCAATTTTCAACTTGCCATAACCTGGCCCATGTATATTCTGCCATAATATAGATGACATCATCACAAATAATACAGAAAGTCACAGAAACAGTGAGATTTTCAGAGCCAATATTTACAGAGTGGGTTAAGTGGAGCATGAATTTGTAATCATTCTAGCAGAAGTGGTTAAATGAAAGATAAGTTTCCATATTTTGTAATGCAAGATCAAGTCCTATCTAAAGTTACTTCTTTATTTTTAGTTTTGGTATTAGCAGCAGGAAGCTTAGTTTTAAGGCTCCAATATCTAGACCCAGGATTGTCCCATGAGACAATAGCCTACTGGATTAAAGTGTTGCTTTGTGAATTTGATGACATTAGACTCTGTGAAAACAGGGCAAGCAATGACTGAGTGTTACTAAATAAGAAGAAACCAAGATAGTCTTACATATGGACTATAAGAATAAGAATAATCTAACCCTGTAATTAAATGAAAGATTCAATTTCAAATTCTCTGAAGGTTACCCAGATAGGAGGATGCAATGTCTGAAACATTGTGACAATAACAACAAAAATGCGGACAATGATCTGAGTGTAAATAATGTACATAACTCATTATCCTAGAAATTCAGACAGAAATTTGTTCTTGTGGTCAAAAAGTGTATCAAAAATCAACACTAAAGAGAAGTAGTGAAACTAGTAATAAAATAATAAAAGTGAAATAGATTGTGTTGCCGTTTGTAATTCTGAAAGACTGACTGTCATTCTAAATGCTGTTTGCACAATTAAAATAGTTATGTTGCTTTTATGGTGACCACAATATTCTGGTTGATTCATTTTACAGTCTTCTTCAGTTGGAAATCTATAAGGAAAGATAGAGCTTTTGTGAACAGAAAAGAAATAATCACGACTATATTGACTAATCTTATTCTCAGGGCCTCAGAGAAAAATTTTATGAAGGAATACATATTTCCATCATGTCATTCAAATCAATATAGCAGCTCATATTTTCAATGAATTCTTCTTCTATGTGCAATATCACTCCAAGGCATGGACGATCATGGATCTCCACAACTTCCTATCCTTTGTAGCTCTTAGCAATATTTGCCTTTTTTTATTGTCCCTCCCCCTTTCTGTTCTACTATCCATTTACACAAACTCTAATTCTTTAAATTCTTAGATTTCAAGTAATTATGGATACAGAAAACTATAAAATATGAATGCTAGTCTTTAATATATGTAAACATTTTCTGAGATCCAAAAAAATTCCAAGTTCCTAGCCTTGATATAATGTACACATTCTTCTCAGCAATCTGTATAACACTGAGAGTACATACGTATGCGTGTAAGCGTGTGTATAGTGTTAGCCATTTCTTTATATGGAAACATTTAACAGAACAGCCAGTTTTACTTTTAATTGAAATTTGAACATGTATACATGCATATATATATATATATATATATATATATATATATATATATATACACACACACACACAAAAATAATGTTGCCAGCTATATCTTTTGCGTCCTGGGTATGACGATAAACCACGTCCAGCAACAAGGCTTCAGATAATGTTTTTGGAAAAATAATGTTGCCAGCTATACGTTTTTTGGAAAAAATAATGTTGCCAGCTATGCGTTTTTGAAAAGATAATGTTGCCAGCTATATGTTTAATAGTAATGTATATTTAATATATGTATAGGTATATGTATGTATATTTAATATATGTGTATACATGTGTGTGTATATATATATATATATATATACACACCTTAATTTGGCACAACCAAACACAAAAGGTCCTTGGGTTGCATCAGATCTGACGTATGCCATTTTGTGGTTACAGTACCATCTCCCATAATATAATACATCATCATATGGCACTATATGAAGAAGATGGCACTGTTTCTTCACTGGCTGTACACCATACTGGATTGTGCTGTATTTGCTATCTCTCATTTGTGTCATTTTTGGGAAACATTTTACCCTTCATTAAAGCTCCCAAGCATAAGGCAGACTTGTGGGTGTTTATGTAGAGGAGGAATGGATCTTTGACCTAAATCAAAGACCCCCTGTAAATATAACTTTCAGTCAGTTTTATTTTCATTTTTTTCAAGTTTTTCTTTTCTTCCTTTCTATCCTCTTTTCCTTCCCTCTTTATATTATGCATGATGGCCAAAAGGTGTAACTCTCTTCAGCTCAGTAACACCATAACAGATGTACATGTAAGCGAAATAGATGTTTACTTTGTTACAAATAACAATATTAATCCTGTTTTGATCCCATGTCTAACAGTTAACTTTTTTCATTCAGTAATTATTTGAAGAGACTGCTTCACACAATTAGATCCTCTAAATTAAGTACCTCCACTAATTTGATATACATTAAGAATGAATTTTAAAAAATTTAAAAGCTTTCATTTTAGCTTTAATTGAAAGCAAAAGGATTTAAAATGTACTATTTCCAGTAATTAAAATACTCTATGGTGTATTTCAAACAGAAATTATATTGATTGGAATCAATTTTTTTTTTCAGTAAAATCAATCAAAATTGTCATTTTCAACAAATTTTAAGCAAAAGTTAATTCCCTGTTTTAAAAATCTTACAAAAATAAAATATTTCTGAAATGTTATTTGAGAAAAATTAGCTAATTTAAAGTTAAATTAATCTGATTTGAAATAAATATTACTTACTTATAGCATAAAATGTTATATACCAACATTTCTTAACTCTGGGATCTTGTTTTTCTGATGTGTTAATCAATTTATTGACAATCAATATACAGCTGAACGTGTTCATAATTAAGTATGTTGGAGTAGACAATAAAGGTTTTTTTTTTTGACGTAAGTAGGGGACAATCCATGAAACATGTGACCTTTTAATGCTAGATTTATCAGTTTATACACCCATACTTCAGAAATGTAATCACATATACAAAAACACATCAAAATTCTTTTAAAATTATTCAAGGTTGTCAGTTTGTAATAAGCTTTACAATAGGTGATTAGTAAATATAGTTTTACTTAATAACAATATTTCCTAAAAATTATCACATTGAAAATGAATTTTAAAAGATTTAAAATTTTTTATAAATTATTTAATTTAAATTTTCTAAAAAAATGAAAACAATCATGTAAGAATTCATTTTTCATCAAAAAAATTTTTTTTTTCGACAATATTGTCTTAGTTTTATTGCATTTTTTATTTTTGGATTCAGGACAGATTTTCAGTAAAACCGGGTCAGAATTTGCAAAAAAATTTGCTGATTTAAATTCTTCAAAAAATTCTGCTTTTAACTAATATAGTCACTAAAAATTGTCTTGTTGAATTTCTCAAGTTTTCATAAAATTAAGTAAGGAGCTGAAAGACATGTAAAAAAAATTTTTTACCAAGATTTTCTAATAAAAAAAAATTTTGAAAATAATTTCATTCATTTGTGAATAAATCCTGAAAATTTCATTAAAATCTGACAATTATTTGATTTTTGCAAGAATTTCCAATGTGTCTGTCGCTGCAAAAAAGAGGCTAAAATTTCCTATGCTAAAAGTTAGTACAACTGCTGATGCAAGAAAAACAATGTTTTTAATCAAAATTTCAAAAATTTCTAAAAAGGAGTAAAAAAATTTAATTAAATAATAAAAAAAAAACTTTGATCCTTCCTCTTAATAATAACAAAGATTTTGACAATAAAACTATGTTTTCCTTATGTTTGGAACATGTTTTCATCATAGTATGCTGATTTTTTAGTGTTTTTTGGAGGTACCTACTTTAGATTAATTATACACTAAGAATTTATTCGAATGATCATTTCTTAAAAGTCCAAATTAACTACCTATCAGAAAGCCAAAGTGTGATTGTTTTGCAATCTATTATCAAATAAATAATTGAATATTATGTAAAATGAGGTTTCAGACATTGTACCCCTTTGTCTTTTTCAGATGTTTATCATCATACTTGGTAAATTTCTTGGAATTTTAAAGTGAAACCTTGATTAAATCCATGGTGGTAGATTGTTCTCATTCTGCTTTCTCTGTTTAGGACAAATATCAGGTAATACCTACCAGTTTTATTTACCTTTGTGTTGGTTATCTGGCTGTTTCACTAAACATGAATATGTGACTTTTCAACAAAACCAGATCTAGGAATTGAACACACAACAACTAGACAATACTTCAGTAAGCTGGGCCATGTGTCTACTAGACAATACAGTGGTTCCATTTTGGAGCTTTAAACTTAATATTTGACCTTTTTAGTTTCCTTTTTTGCCTAATCAGGAGGTACCCAGATGTAAAAAAAAAACTTATATATACATGTACTCTGGTATAAAAACAAAATTAAGGTATATAATAATTATAATTCCTAATCTAAAAAAAAATCCAGCATTAATTAAGAATATTACAAAGGTAGTCAACGATGCATCTTGAAAGATAATAGGAAATAATAATAGGATAATAGGTGGTAGAAGCATTATCGACAGCTTAAGTGTGGGTAGTTTAATGGTTATCAGCATGGAAAGTGGAATCTGTAAGCTGAGTTCAAATTCCAGTTTAGCTGCATTCATCTCTGCACTAATGCCCTTGAGAAAGGCATGAATCTCTCAATTCTCCCTCTAGCTATGGATTAAATAACAGGGTAAACTAGATTCTCTAACTTTGGGTGGCAACCAGTCTAAGAGAATGTAATCTCTGAATTAAAAAATATGGCAAAGACAACGTGAAACTACTGCACTGTCTCAAGAAGTCGTGGAAATTTACAGATAATAATGGTAAAGGCAATAGCTACTTCCCTATAATTGATCAAGCAGCCAGTACTGTTTTTAGTTAAAATTTATAAAATCTTTCTCTTTTATTTTTCTCAAGTCCAGTAGCTGTTATTGCACCTTCCAGTAGTGATGGGGGGGGGTCATCAAGTGATGTGGTTTCTGTACAGTTCTTTGTTTGTGATTCTGTAGCACCAGTCTGCAATGTTCAAAATAGGATGATCTTTCCAAGACCCTCAGGCTTTACTCACTCAAAGCCTTTTTTTTTCACTGTTGATCTTAAGAAGCAGTTAAAGAAAACGGAATCTGTAGAAAACCATGATCACCTACATCCTGAATGGAGAACTGATTAAGCCATTATTCATGAAAGATGACCTCTCCAGGTATATAAGTTCAGTTCCTGTCCAAAATCGGCTACTTATTCTGATTTTCTGTAATTTAATGGCTGTAAAAGTGAGCAGCAAAATCTTTAAAAATATATGATGGAGAACTATTCAGAATATTCGCAATTACATAAATGCACACATTCTTTGCACCTTTGCAATGAATACAAAGTACATGCAAAAAAGTTGCGACAATACATAATTTCAAAGTGGAAGTCAATTGGAGCCGTTACATTTACAAGAAATATTTTCTAATACAATCTTGCAGAGTCAAACAATATTTTTGAAACTGTAGTTTAAGACCTAACATTAAGGCTTAGAAATGTTTTTACCGACAGGACATATTGAAGGTAAGATGGACAGAAGAAAAGCAGCTTATAACCTACCTAACAAGCATGTGTAAATGGTTAACAAAACAGGAATAGATAATGAAAAGACAAAATTTACTAAGAGCTACAAAGGACAGAAAATTGTGAAGAGCCATGATCACCCATGCCATTAAGGGACTCAACATATAGAAGTTTCTTCAGGAAGAAGGCAATTGTGACTCTGTATAGTCTTTTCTTTATTATTTGTGAACTGCTATGAATTCTTGGGAAAGACAATTGAGTGATTTCCCATTGCTTTCTCCATACTTTAAAATTCAATCTTCCTTCTCTTATACTAATGTGGCCTAAGAGTAGAGAGTTCAGTCTCTCTTGTTATTTAATCCATAGCAAGAGGGATTCATGCCTTTCCCAAGGACATTTGTGTGAAAGTAAATGCAACAGACTAACCTGGAATTTGAATTCAACTTGCCAGTACCACTTTCCATGCCAATATTCATTGCATTACCGGCACAGGCTTGGATGTTAGCTTGCAATATAAACAAACAGATTTCTTGCATTTCTTTTTTGAAGTTTTGTAATGAAATATTTCCATTATTCTAGATGATTCTTTTGACTTCATCTTTGAGTTTCTGTCAATATAGTATTCATTCTTCTTTAATGTTATATGTGGTCTTTAAAATTTGTTTTATGTTTTTTTTCTTCCTTTTCATTTTTTTCAACTAGATCATTCCAGAATCAATAGCATTTTCTGCTTGAGTTGATTTTCCATTTCATTTTAAGGCTTTTTCACACCTTTTATTTTATTTACAATGGCACAGGTAATTTGTTTGTAAAAGTTTCTGATAAGTCCAGTAAAAATCATGTCTTTTTTTTTCTGTGCATAATATAAAATTATTGAGCCAGAAAATCAAAGGTCAGTGAAAATTGCTGAAATCCTTCTTTAAAATTTTTCAACTGCAAATTGAATGAGAGAGAAAAAATACTGGATTTTAATAAAAATTTATCATGAAAATATTTTAAAGTAAGCAAACATTTTCATGATATTCTAATGGCAAATTTATTGAGAAATTAATTGAAGTATGGAAAAGCAAATGCCTTTTGACTTTTCAGTATTTTATTAGATGTTGCGTAAAGTGTATTTCAGTGAACTAAAATAAACTAAAACCTGACTGAAATAAACTAAAAGACGTTGAGATATGCTATGAAGTAAATAAATGACTTTCAGTAAACCTTCATTATTAGTTAATTTTTTTTTGTTTTTTTTACAAATCTTACTTTAGCTTTATTTACAATGTTGAAATTAAAGTTTTCTGGTGAAGGTTGATGGCATTAAAAATTATTTTACACCAATGAATAAAATTAAAATTACTTTTGTGTAATGTCAATGAATATAAAATAAAATTACTTTTGTGTAAAGTCAATGAACAAAAATAAAAATTATTTTGTACAAAGTCAATGAAAAAAAATTAAAATTGCTTTGTGCAAAGTCAATGGATACAAAGTAAAATTACTTTTATGCAAAGTTAATGAATATGAAATAAATTAAAATTAATTTTGTGTATGTCAGCCATTAATAGAGAAAGCAAATTTACCAGATCAGTTTTATAGGGAAATTATATTTGAGCTATCAGGTGATTTTTGTATGTTTTAATGTATAATTTTAAAGTTTGTTTTAAACAGAAGGGTGAAATTTTTATCAAAATGATAAAATATAGTTTTTGCATATTGATTTTAGTACAGTAATTGAATTAAAAAAGAGGCATGGTGGAGTAATGGATAGTGGCTTGGATTGAGGAATTGGAGAACAGAGTTCGAATTCCACTTGAATCCATTACATTCATTTACATGCTAATACCCTTAGGAAAGGTCTGAATCCTCCACTTCTCCCAGCTATAGGTAAATAGCAGGACAGACTGGGTTCTATAGCTTTGGATGGCAACTAGTCTACCACAGAAATAGCAACCTACTGTGGGAAAAAATCTGCCTTGTCAGTCATGTATTGAAAAGATAGATGATTGCCTAAGTGTGTATCATGCATGGCACATAACTGACTGAACTGAATTAAAAAAAAAAATCTTACATACAAGCTAAACGAAGAAGTAGAGAGAAATTAACAGGTCTCTTTTGCTAAAGTTGCATTAAATTATTGGTTAACCTTATTTCCAAATAACAATCTTAAATAATTGCCAAAATTCACCATGAAACCTAAAGCTACTTTTACCTGATGCAAATATATTTTGATTTGCCCAATTACCTTTCCTGAAGTTCATTTGCATATATACTTTACAATTTTAAAAAACAAGACAAACTGTGTGCGTGTGGGCACGCAGGTACACATTTCAGTTGTTTTTAGTTTTAAAAATCAAATTGTCTACTTAACTGATAGTGTGAATACTAATTATTTTATCCAAATAATGAGAAATAAGCATATTCATTTGTATAATGCACACACATAAAAGAAACAACTAACCTGCTCTATTTTGCTGTGTATATAATGTTATATGTGTATAGACACCCACACATTATTATGAACAAAAAATTTTTTTGTTGTAAGAAAGGATGGCAGACTCCTGAAACATCAACAATAATAATCAATATGAACCCTAAAAGTACTTACTGTATTTTAGTGCAGATATTTATAATTAATCATCTGGAGTCAAGATGAAATCACTATCCTGTTTTGTTTTGTTTAACAAGAAATAATAAGGCCAAATGTACTCATTTGAATTTTAACTTTTCCTTGTTAAAAAACTGAGGAAATATTTAAACCCCAAATTCAAAATCATTAAATATTAATGTGAATGAACATA
This sequence comes from Acanthosepion lycidas, assembly GCA_963932145.1. Lineage (NCBI taxonomy): Eukaryota > Metazoa > Mollusca > Cephalopoda > Sepiida > Sepiidae > Acanthosepion > Acanthosepion lycidas. Next base: position 16,731,037 of record OZ010580.1, on the reverse strand, counting down.
TTTGTATATTTAGTTTCTGATAAAATATTTACGGAAACTATTAACAAAATTTGTTAAAAAGAGGCCCAGTAATTTTAATATTATTCTGACATGAATGGACAATCTCATATTTCACTTCCTTCTCTTTTGTGCCTTCCATATTTGTTTTTTTTTCTTAAAGGAAATTTGTTTACTACACATTTTTAGTACTGGCAACTTCTCCTCCCTAATAGAAAGGTACACTTGACCTTCCTTTCTTCTTCCACAGTAAGAAGAAGCTGCTTGGCAAAGAAGAGAAAATGTCACGGTAACATAGGTAGTAATGAATGAATATATTTTCATTTCTTTCCCTTTGGCTTTTCCATGCTATTCTGAACTATGACAGAATTTATCTCCAGGGTACACTTTAAAAAAAAAAAAAGAAAAAAAAAGAAAAAGAACAAAAAAAAGAAAAAATACCTTACTATTTATGCTATTGTCAGAAATAGGAAATAAAGATGTGTCTATGTATGTATGCCTATAAAACGAGCATCTTTTCATGATAGTGTTAATTTTTGGGGAAAAAAAACAAAAAAACCTTTTCTTTAAAGGACAAGAATTATCTCCCTTTTAAAATTTGTTGCTATGATATATAGTAATCACAGAAATTATATCTACATATAATATACAATTTAATTTGACTTGTTCGTTAATAGCTTTTTTTCTTTATATAAAATCATGGTCACATAATTGTTGGCAGCCACTTCTCACCTGTAAATTATTTCTGTGTGTGTGTGTGTGTGCGAGCACGTGTATGAAAAATGCCGGCAATACTTGGAAATATGCAGAAGCAAGTCAAATTTTCCATCCTCTGTTGCCAGCTATGAAAACAAAATATTGATTATTTTGCAAAGAGTGTGTGCATGTGTCTGTGTGCCAACCATGATAGTATGCCAAATGCTAACGTTTTTCTACACAAATATCTCAACTCACATATTTATCAAGAAGATTAAAATATTCAAGTATTCAAATTCATCTTGTACATGATGTTCACATGTTATTGCAAAGATTATTGCTATCATTTAATTTTCTAAATGTGAAATCAAATTAAAAGTTAGTACGATTTAAAAAAAAAAAAAAAATTTCTTCACTTTTTTTTTTATTTAATTTTTAATGACTTAATTTTGGTTTATTGTATAATTTGGATGGGAAATAAAGAGTGATGGAAAGCTGCAAAGAGCATTTATTCATTAAAAGTGGAAGAAAAAAGGAAAAGAAATTATAATGTGAAATCAAAAAATAGTAAGATGCAAGGAAAACAGAAAAAAGGAATGTATAAGGATGAAGAAAAAAAGGAGGTGAAGACAAGCAAAAAAATGGTGAAAAGAACTAATAAAAGAAAAATGAAAATATAAAAATTGAAAAACAAGACAGAAAAAATAATAATGCTGTAAAAAAATGATAATGCTGTAAAAATATGATAATGCTGTAAAAAAATTAAAATGAAAGCAAAAATTAAAATAAAGTAAAAACAAATAAGAGAAAAATAATTAAAATGCTATACAAAAATGTTTAGAAAGATAAAAAAATTAAAATGCTATAAAAATGAAAAGCCAGACAGAAAAAAATTAAAATGCTATAAAAATTTGTAATGAAATACAGAAAAAAATTAAAATGCTATAAAAAATGATGAAAAAGGCAAGAAAAATTAAAATGTTTTAAAAAAAATATATATATAAAAGAGAAAAAATTAAAATGTAAAAAATGGATAGAAAGAAAAAATTAAAATGCTATAAAATTTTGTAACGAACGTCAGAAAAAAAGCAGTGAGAAATAGAGAAAGCTCTTGAATGACACTGAGGTTGTCATTATGGTCCTACTGACACTACAGTTACTTTCTGAATTAAAAAAAACAGAAAAGTCTTATGACTCATGTCACAATGGTAATTTAAAAAAAAAAATAAAGTTTTCAATTGGAAGGTTCTGTCACTTTTGTTTTTTTGTCTTCAGCTGTTATTTCATCGTTCTCTTTTATTCTTCATCAAATTCAGACCAATTAACATCTTCCTGTTAGAATCGTTCATTTATTCCTTCATATTATTCCATTTACATTTTTTGTATTTATTCCTCATGGAATATTAAAATTATGAGTTATTTAAAAAAACAAAACAAAAATATCACTTGAGAACATATTTAATCTGAAAGATAATGTTCAAGATTCCAAACACTAAGAATCTGTTCTTAAGGGAAACACCATCAAACAAGCTATGTTACTTGTTCATCATGAGATTCTGTAATAGAAGCAACAGTATAACTCCAAAGATATATATCAGTTATAATCTTTCACAGTCATGTCCATTCAGGGATAAACTGATGGAGCTGTGCATCCAAAAATAATTTTAAAATGAAGGTTTTATACTTATTTTGAAAGAAGGATTTTTCTTCTTTTTTACTTTCAGGATCTGAAATTTTCAAATGATTTTCCAATTGGTACTGATGAACAAGAATTTATGAGATAAAATAGGGACTAATGTCCTGATAAAATGTGATACTATGGACACCCATGTAAAAAAAGATATGGTTTTATCTCCATCTCAAGTGTTTCTATTTGACAGCAGCTGATCCTTTTTAAAGGATATTTTTTTTTTAAGAGATATCAACTTTGACTGCAGGGGTATGGGAAGTAAAAGAATAAATGAAAGGTTTTTGGAGACTAAGTGGCACCCCCCACCCCAAAAAAAACAGAAATAGGGGATATATAACAGTTATACTTGGGATTGGGGAGAGTTCTGGCGTGCCCTTGGCAAGAGATGAATTTATCCATTGGGTGTTTTTTTATGCCATTCATTTGTATTGCTAGCCACCATGTCAGGATGAATAGATGGTCAAGGAGTTGGTAGGGGGGAAGACTGCTAGACCAATATAGCAGAAGTTGTCCCAATTATCACCTATCTAACAGTCTTCCAGACATTTAGCCTTGTCAGCTTGGTCTATTAAATATCAAAAGTTTCCAGATAATGCCAAGTGTAGAAGTATACTAAATGATAAAATTATTTCAATGGATGTTTTTTTATTTTGCAGTAAGAGGTCAAAAAGAATTTTTCCCTTATAAATTCCATTTCATGCACTGAAAATTAATGATATTAGGAATGAAGAATGTTTAAAATACTAAATAATAATAAGAGAAATAATTTTTAAAAATACATCTTTGTATTCAGTGAAACAAAAAGAAATTATTTGCATTTCATAAAACTTTAAATATATGTAGTACATTTGAAAGCCTAAAATACTCCCTTACATTTAATCAAATTAATCAAGCCTGAAGTATAACTTTGAGTTTCATTCAATCTGAAAGGTTTTCAGTGTTGTCAAATTTAAATCAATAACTTACACCAGAGTTACACTTGAGAATGGATATGTAAGCATAGTTACCTTGAAGCAGTCTGATATATATTTTAATGTATTAGTACACTTCATAGGCATTCAACTAACATGAATTGAATTTACCAATACTGAAATTACTATTCACAACTTTGGGTTTATAAATAATTAACAATGTACTAGGCATTGGGATTTAATCCAACTGCTGACAGGTTTTTCAGACATTTGTATATTAAATTTATTTTGACTACTAATTTGCTATACCAATGATAATTTTGAATATTCCAATGTCAATGATTCAATTTCTCAAAGTCATGTAAGAAATAACAAAAGGAGAAGAAAGAGACAGAAAAAGAAAGATGAGAAGAAGAGAGACTGAAAGAAACACATACTGAGAGATAAATAATTATAAGAATGTGGGACAGAGAAAAAGAAAAGAGGTTTGATGAGGGATGGAAGAAGAAAGAGAGGGACTAAAGTAAGGTTTTTTTTATATACTCTCTGAAGAAAGAATTCAGAAAGAGGAAGTAACTTTAAGATTCACAAAGATGAAATAAGAAAGAAAGAAGAGAGAGTAAAAGATTAAAACATAGAGAAAGAAGAAAAAAAAGAAACAGGAAAAATGAGTAAGAGTAATGAGCAAAAGAGAAAAAAAGAAAGAGAAAAAAAGAAAGAGAAAAAAAGAAAGAGAAAAAAAAGAAAGAGAAAAAAAAGAAAGAGAAAAAAAAGAAAGAAAAAAGAAAGAGAAAAAAAGAAAGAGAAAAAAAGAAAGAGAAAAAAAGAAAGAGAAAAAAAAGAAAGAGAAAAAAAAGAAAGAAAACTAGATTCCTGGTTATAGGCAGACATTTCTGACATTACTACAATTATCACAGGATCAAAAATAAAAATAATTTCTTCCTATAGGGAAGGTTACTGACAAACTGTTTTCTAAAAACTGAAATCTATTCTAATGACCTGAAATGAGCAAGGCAATTTTACCAATGGTGTACAACCAGTACAATATGTAAGACTGCTGTAAAAATTCTCAATGTTGTCTTTGACACAATGTTAGAGAAATCTTAAAAATGTCTTTGAAGTGTAATCAGCTCTTTATTTATAAGTCAGCTAAAGTATATCATTCATAAAACTTGGGGAAAATTCCGAAGCTAGAGGGATCCACATGAATTTATAGAAAGTAATATCAACTAAAATTCAAATGCTTTTCTTATCCATCATGACATGCAGAAAAAAGAAAGTAATTTTCAGAAAAAAAAAAAATGGTAAAAACTGGCAGTGAAAAACTGATTCATTACAAGGATCCCAAAATGAAAATGAATTGTGCCTAGATCCAGAAATGTTCAGCATCTCAAACCAAATTGAATCTACAAGAGAAGCAAAGTTCTTTATCCATCTTTGGAAAGATGCAAATGAAACATTTTATTACAAAATGCAGGAACCTTGATCAACTTTTACTGTGTAACAATATGTTGTGACATGTTGAGCAAGTGTTCCATTTTATTGAATGATTTGTTTTCTATGGCTTATCAACACTTTGTTCATTATTTCAAGTCAGAAAATATATTTAAACTGTAAGATTTTTTTATTTTTGAGATAATAATGATTTATTCATACTAATTAACCCATAGTAGAGAGAAGAGGTGGATTCAGACATTCCCCAAGAGTATTTGTGCATAAATGAATATAGCGAACCCAATAGGAATTGGAACTCTACTCTCTAATTAAGAGTTCCGAGCCATTATCCATTATATCAACTGCACATCCAAGCTTACAGCACCTGGCATTCCCAAATGGTTGCTTATCTATGTATTGACCAGGCTCAATGTTGCTTAACTTCAGCAATCATATGGAAATGGGTGTTTGTCCTCTTGTTGCAAATGTGATGCTGTAAACAATTATGGAGTCAGAATAGAAGTTTCAACCTCAGAAGCATATTGTACTGACTTGGTACTATTCAAAACTATGATTTGATTCATGACAGTATCAAATTGAATCAACATTTGAATGCTTTGATATTAATCATATAAATAATATTATAAAATATTGGAATTTGCAGACATTTTGGTTGGTTGGTTAAAAAAATGCAATATAATTTCAAAAATTGAAATAATGAATGTTTGCCTAATTGTTAAGGACAAAAATTAAAATAAAAGATAAACTAAATGGTCAAATACTTACTTTCCAGGTTTGGTAAGTCCTTTTAATCCAACTGGAATAGAATCGAGAATGTCCTCAAATTCTTTCATACAGGCTAAAATAGAAAAAAAGAATATATATATATATGTGTGTGTGTGTGTGTCATTAGTAGGGATTTTACAATAAATATCATCTGGTTCACACTCCACCTCGGTCTATTGAACAGGAGTAGAGGTTTATCTCTTGTTTCCTGTTTAGGATTGGGTTTCTGGTTTCTTCTAAATTCTTTTCATTCTCTTTCGCTCCCAGTAACTGCTTGCATCTTAGTGGCATTATTACCTTGCTTGGGATGAATTGATTAAAAAAAAATATATGTATAATACACATATTCATTCATTATGTTAGAGAATGTGAGTCACAATAAATATATCATACGAATAGTTATAGTAAAACCATCTAAAAGTTTTTAAAAACGATATTTAAAAAAAAAAAAAATCAGCAGCAGCTAGTTCAAGCAGTACAAGTGCTTTTCCAAAATCCTTTCATGATAAGTGCGATATTCTCTGCTATGATTTACCATTGAATAGTAAAAATGGACAGAAAATAAAAACCTGATTGCAACAAATAGTGTCACCAAATACAGAATTTTACTTTTTTTTTTTAACACAATGTGTTCACTCTGTACAAGAACCTAGAGTCCATCAAGGTAGAGAGTTACAGAGTAAATGGTACAGCTTATGCAGATATATGCAGAAGATCCTAGACTTGAACAGGTTAAAATTGTACTGTTTAGTGAAGCAACCTCTTGGGAGTCAGTTCTACAAAGCAGCAGTTTGTGGCAAAGAAGTTGCTTGAGTGGAGCTTACATCTCACTGGGGGTTTATGAATGGAATGAGGGTGGTTTGCTACAATGTGCATGACATGGTCGGTCTTAGCCATGAAGGTTAAGACTGGAGGAACTGAGGAGTGTAGTTTATATGAACACTCACCAAGGAATTAGTGATAGAGCATCGAGGTGCTTGTGACGCCTCATCTGTGAGAAAAAGGATACAGAGTAGAAACTAATTTGTTGCCTACAAGGAGATATATAACTTAAGCTAGTTGTCAATGTCTTATGCTCATTCAGAGAGAGAGAGGCCATCAAGTTCAGTATCAGTATACATGAAGGGATCATTTGATAGCAACACTGAAAACAAGAGAGTTTAGTTGGTTCAAGATCATTTATAAAACTTAATCAATGGCAAGTATCATTTTCTAACTTGGCAATAACTCAACTTAGAAAAATAATTGTTTAGTCAGTAGCAGAATACAATAATTACTGGAGAACTGTCCTTATATAAAAAGTATATGCAAATGCATGACTTGCATTCTATTAGGTTGGTGCAAAAATAATGTCGTTTTCTCACATGTTACTTTTATATATGATTTCTTAATTAATTCATTGATATATATAGCCATGTTATATATCATTTTGAAGCGCGTTTTTCGCTCTATCGAATCGTGTTATTCGTTACCGTTCTCAATCTCTTCATTCATTTTTTTGCAGGCTTTTCGACAGCATGGACAAAATTCAAATCTGCACGATTTTCTTGTTCCAGTTCAAACTAGGCCGAAAAGCTGTCAAGACAGCTCGTGATATCAATGATGCGTTTGGCCCAGGAACCACAGCGGTGGTTCAAGAAATTTTGCAATGGTGACGAGAGCCTCGAAGATGAAGACGGTTGCGGCCGGCCGACTGCGGTTGATAACGAACATTTGAAAGCCTTAATTGAAGCCGATCCTCGCAAAACCACACGAGAAGTTGCTGTTGAGCTCGAGGTCGACCACTTAACAGTTGTTTGCCATTTAAAGCAAATAGGGAAGTCAAAAAAGTTGGATAAATGGATGAACGATAATCAAAAAAATCGTCAAAAAACGACATTATTTTTGCACCAACCTAACAAACTGCTAAGAAGAATCAACTTATAGCTCAGTAGCATTACAAAATTGTATATTATGATATCTTGAGTTCAAGCCTGACACTCTACTACTGAGCAATTCTCTGACAGAAGAGCATAAAAAATTTCTATGGAAATATTACAAATTTATTTTATGCCTACAGTTTTGAATATGCTTTTTTATTAAATATAAACAAAATTAAGATTTTCTTCCAAAAACTATTTCATGCCATCAAATTGATATTTCATAATAGTTATAATAAAAATTATACTTCAGTTGGCATTTAAAATATTCAACAGCCACATTTAAAACTTGTCAATCTGTGTTTTTTCTCTATCAAACAAAATTAGCAGGTTTCAAAATCGGTGATCAGATTTGACTTAGTGACTATAATAAAAAAATAGTTTCAAATTTAATTTTATGATGTTTTTCAAACAAACTAAATTAATAAATATGAGTTCATGGGACATTTTTAGGAACTTAAGGCATCAACAAATTATATTAAAGTTGCTCATTAAAAAACTAGAAATGGCAAGAGGCATTATTTTCTGTGTGTATGTGTACATATTTATTAGTGTAAACATCATAATTTTTTTTGTCCATGTCAGTTTGCAGAAACCACAAGAATGCATGTTATCAAAGAAATTGTAGGACATACAGAAAAATGCTTATCACAGAAAATAACACGCAGAAAATGTTTATCACAGAAAATAACACGCAAGGTCTATGAATAATAAAAGTGGCTGCTTGGAAAATCAAAACTAAAGACTTCAAAACTGAGCTATATTGGAGAAAGAAATATATATATATATATATATATATATATATATATATATATATATATATATATATATATACAGCACTTTCCAAGCATTTAATGTTCTTAGGTTGACAATTTGAAGCATTATCAAAAAGTACAATGAGATTGGATAAGTTATGGACTGGTAGAAAATGTTTAATTCCTGAGAGAATGGAAAGGAAAATTGTTAGAGATCTCTCAAAGAATCCTCATTCGATAGTAAGAGACATTGTCAATGATGCACAGACAGCAGGGTTGAATGTATTGTCAAAGACAATCGCTAGATGTCTTAATCAAGTAAAACTTCAAACTTTTTCTCCAAAGAAAACATACTTGCTTTAGGTTAAACACCTAAAAAACAGATTAGCTTATGCTAGAAGCCATATAGAACAATTATTGGAACTCTATTTTATGGTTACAGGAGACCAAACTAGAATTATTTGGTGACATGGACTTCCGGTATGTATCGAGGAAATTGAATGGAGCTCACTAACTCCCTAACCCTACAAATAAGCATAATAGTTGGAGCATTATGCTTTGAGGATGTTTTGCTACTTCTGGACTATGAGAACTAGTGAGAGTATAGGGTATAATAGATAAAGAGCAGTATATAAGTATTCTTAAAAATAATATAAAACAAAGTGCACAAAAGCGGTGTTTGGGATGTTACTGGCTATTCCAACATGACAATGCCCTGAAAAGATGACAATGAAATTAAGGTATTAGAATACCTTGCATAAAGTCCCATTGGAAATTTATGGGCATATTTGAAGAAAAAAGGAGAAAAGAAAAATCCTTTAAATTTGGAGGAACAAGAAGCTATTGTCAGGGAAGAATGGAGCTAAATACCTGTCAGCAGGTGTAGTGATCTTGGAAGGTACTATCACAAAGGATTAAAGACAATAAATGAGAACAAGGTTTACACAAATGATTATCAAGGCAAGAATACCAATAATTTTGTCTTATGTTAAATGATTGATTTATTTTGTATTATTCTTTGACATTAAAATAAAATTTTGTTGTGGGCATAACTGCCCATTCTTTCAAATCCATTATTTCATAATTTGTGGAAAAACGCACTTGAAATTTCTATGAATATTTATTCATAATTATGAGAGGAAGAAGCAACTAATTTTGACATCAACTGTAAATGAGGAGGAGTTCAGTTGATCATGCACTGATTTCTTCTCAGCCAGCATTTTATCATGCCTATTGTTTCAAACCAGCTTCATGGAAATGCTTGCTGCTTATCTTTGACTGTTTCTTAAATGACAATCAAGTCATTGTTTATTTTTGAAAAAAAATAATGATGTAAGCTTAAAAAATAAGCTAACATAACCATCATTGTGTGATCAGATTAATTGGACAATACTGATATAGCATTGGTAATTGGTAAAATGAAAGGAACCTTTAAAAAAAACAAAACAATAGCATTGGATTCAACAGATGAATTCCAACATAAAACCAATTCACATTCTAAATTTTATGGTATGAATTATCTGAGATTTTGTCCATATATCAAAGAACCCAAAAATGATTGGACATGAAATGAGATTTTGCTCTAAAGAAAAAGAAAAAAAAAAAAAAAAAAACAGAAAGAGAAAAGAATGTCCTCACTTTAATACTATGGAGATTATGTCCAACTTGTCTGAAACAATGCCCACTAAGCATTATTCTATTCAGGACTATAAAAGCAAAGGATATAAACACTCTTTTCCTCTAGATGCAGTAGCAACAATATGGCCTTCTTTCTCTCTAGGGAGACTTATTAAACCCAAGTTTTAATGGATTATATGAGGGTGAAAGTATTAATCATCAAATTTTAGGATATGGTCAAGTGGGACTTTTTAATTTAAAACAGTTGACACTGGACAATGACAAATTTGCTCTTATAATAATTGTCTAATAAAAGTCATGGTGAACAGTTCATTTTCCATTAGTATGGGGTATACCCAGGGCTTTATACTTGGACCTACTTTCACTTGGAGAATTTGACACTCATAAGACATATTGAAGGATAGAGGATAACAGTGAGTAACCTACCAAACAAGATTGCACAAATTGATAGAAGAACAGGAAAACCCTTACAAAGAGCTACAAAGTATAAGAAGTTGTGGAGAGCCATAAATGTCCATGTCCAGAAGAGACATGACACATAGAAGAAGAAATGTTATTATTAAAGCTCCTTGTTGGTCAGTGTTTTATACCAAATTAATCTATATTTTCTGTGTAAAGGAATGGATTATTACATCTATAGCCTTATATACTGATCAGCTGAATTATGATTTGAAATTTCACTGTATAATGTTTGAGCTACGTAATAATAATCACTACTTAAGTACATTGACAAGGAAAGAGATTATAGAATCATAAAATAAATACTTTTTATATCATAAGACTGCAGACTTTTCTCTCTATGTATGTATGTGTGTGTGTGTGTGTATATATATATATATATATATATATATGTATATGATAGAATAAGGAACGAATAAGAAACATTTATAAATTTAACATGTTTCACTTTTATTTAAGGTTCATCAAAAAATGAATTATGGATGAGAAAAGAAAATTTTAAGATGTCTACCTACAACCACAACTGGTGTAACTTAAATTCTTTCAATCTCACACAAAACATCCTTCAATCAACATAATAGACAGCCACCAAACAGATGAAAATGCCTAGTAGATACTCAAATGCATGCAGACACATACACATTATCTTCTGAATCCTGCATACACAAACTAGAATTATGCACACAACTTCTGCTTGACAGGACAGATACACATGAGGTTTGCTTAATCAAGGAAAAATAAGCAACACAAAAATAAAAATACCAGAATTTTCTTTTGACTTTCATATTTCATTTCCTGATGAAGCTTTGATAAAAGGGAAACATGTTAAATTTATAAACGTTTCCTATTTGTTCCTTATTCTATCATTCTGTTGGATTCTAATACATATATTTTTTATTCCTATGTGTGTGTGTGTGTGTGTGTGCACACCTGAGGGATTACATGACTTGTCCTACATTTGATGCCAGTATAGAGTAAAGTTTCTTATGAAGAGAAAACTGGGATATGCCAAAGATTTTTCAGACTGATCAACTTTGCAATAATTACCAACTGATCAAACATCAGAATTTTGGGTTAGGACAGTGGATTGATGAGATAACTCTTGTTGAGTTTTTCATTTTGAACATTAATTGGATTTCTAATGGAACCTTCAAGCAATAACCTATTAAGTGGCCCCTTTTGAAATGTAGTCTGCATATTCTAAGCCCTGCTGACAGGAAAGCAGAATTTGGTGGTGGGGGAAGTTCTTCCTGGTCAGGCTGATATAATAATATTTAAAAAAAAGTATCTCATTAATGCTTAAACCCCCATTTTTGGAACTGTGAGCATAAATGGAGTATAAGTAAAAGTCGATAATAGCAAATCTTTTTTTTCTTTGAAATTTTTATTTTATTATAGAAATACTTGAATTTATATTTTATAATTAATCATATATTATTTTATTGTTTTTACAAAACATAATATATATCAGATTTTTATTTTAATTTTTAGAATTAATGCTGTATAATTTTTAATTTTATTTTTACTTATTTTTAAAAAATCTATAATTAATAGCAGATTTTAATTTTAATAATACCAGATTTTTATTTTACAATTAATAGCAAATTACAATTTTAATTTTTACAATAGATTACAATTTTAGTTTTTACAATAGCAGATTACAATTTTTACAATTAATAACAGATTACTATTTTAATTTTTGCAATACCAGATTGTTATTTTTATTTTTGCAATTCCAATTTTAAAATAATTTGTCACCTGCAAGGACTCAGGGACACTTTTAGACTCTATTAAAATGGTAAAGTGAGGACTGGACTGCTTCTGCCCATATATGGCAGCAGTACTCCATTTCGGCCTGATATGGCTCTTGTAAAGGTAGAGGATAGCATGTGAAGTCAGGTACTTACTGGAGCAGTACAGGAAACCAACCATTTTTCCTGGATCTTTAGTGATGGGATTGTATGAGTTCCACTTGAGGTCAGTGGAGAAGTTTAAAACCCAGAAGTATCACAAGGCATGGTGCCGCCCTGAGGGGGGCATCCATTCATTGTAACTGGTCGTAGTTCATGGTCCAATTAGAAATGATAGAATGTAACAAGTTTGGTTTTTGAGGCATTCAATGTAACCAGCCATTGAGAGAAAGATCAGATAAGAGATCAGCTGTCAATCTGATCATCAAGAGTTTTGGAGGTGCACCCATACATTAATATCATCGGTATAGAGATATTTACAAATGATCTGAGTATATTGTTAGGCAGATCATTTATGTAAAGTAAAAAGAAGGTTGGTCTCAGGAGTGACCCCTGAGGAATGCATGTGTTGTTTGCAAGGGTCCCATAAGACTGGCCATTAATAACTACATTCAGGGACCTGCCCATTAAGGACTTTATAATTGAGAAGACCCTTTAAGTGATTCCATACCTGGAGAGCTTGAACATCAAAACTTTGTGTCACGCCTTGTCAAATGCCTTTGAAATATCTAGTGCTATGGTTGATGAGGTGTGTTTATCATCAAGAGCCTCACTAACTTTTTGAGTAATGGGACCATAGGTCCAATTTACACCAGAATCTGCAAGTATCAACATAGTAGGTGACCCCTTTTGGTAAAGTTCTTACCCCTCTACAGGGAATACAGTCAATGTATTCTAAGCTCCACTACAGGGCAAAATAAAAGAAGCATAATGACCTTACACATAGAAACTTCTCTCTCACTTTAAACACTTTCATCAAAAAATGACCTTTCATAAACCCTGTTACAAAGACTTAAAATTATTTTATACTTCTGACATATTTATTGAGACTACAGTGCTAAAAAGTTCAATCCAGTATAATTCATAGTAAATTTTGATGTAAATTTTTTCACTTAGACATTTAAAGATCATTCAAAGAAGTAAACATATAAAGTGGGTACTGAAAATTTATCAGCCTGGTCCATTTCCTCAAATCTGACCAAACATCAGAATATTTTCTAAAAGGGCTTCTTGGTCAAGTTGTGAACTTTTCAGGATATCACCTTATTTTTCTATTCACAAAATAACTTATTTAAAAACATTGCATGATTTTAAATTTTGAATTTATCCAGATTTTAACTTTGCAAATGATCATTGTGAAGGACACTCTGAAAGTAATGCCTCCTATTTATTTCCATCAGTAAATACTCATAAAAATTTCACATTTGCTCTATTTTCATTTTTGAATGAATTGTAATTCTTAAGTCAATAACTGAATAATCTTCTTGCAAGTTCTTTGACTATATAATACCTATGAAAATTCCTCTATTGCATCATTAAATATTTGAGTTTAACAACTTTAACAAAATATTGCGATAACAAAATATTACAAGAACAATCATAAATATGAATACTGATCATTATTTAAAGAAGTAAGGGGGTACAAATGAAAAGATGAAAAATTGACAAATTTCATGTTAATTACATGAAAGTGTTTCTGACTCATCTAACTTCCATTCTCTTTTCATTTATTCATTCTTTCTTTCTTTTCCTTTTCTTAAAATCAAAAAGTGACTTTGATATTTTTTTGTTCTGTCTATCCTCAAAATTAAAAAGAAATGGTTCATTGTTTGTCTGAAGTAATGGCAGAGTGTAATGTACATGCTAACTAAGGAACGAAGGGGCCAGTGGAATTAGGATGGAAACTGCAACATATATAATAACACCACTAGACAGAGTAAGGTTTCAGCTAAAAAACACTAGGTTTCTTTTCCATGTCATCATTATCAATAGCTATATACTTTCACCAATGAGGAATAAGAGCTCTTCATTTTGCGAATTGACAGTTGTACAGGGACACTCAAGATATAGCTTGTTACTACTGTTGATTTGCATAATCTACTGTTCACATTGGCAGTCTCATTCAGTAACTCTCTACATTGAGCGGCTCTTAGGCCTTGTATTGGGTGAACATTTTTTTTTTCCTAAAGATTTGCTGCTCTATATTCCTGTTTGTTTCAGTACTCATTATTATCCCCATCATAATGTTTGAGTTAAAGAATTCTCAAGTCTGACTTAACATGTTGCCAGCAGCAACCTAGCAATCACAATGATGATATTTTGTGGTCATTTATTGACTAACAAGTATATTTACATTCACTTACATGGAAACACTCTTGAGGAAAGGTATGAGTTCATCTCCCCCGCAATCCACCAGCTATGAGTTGAAAAGCAGGACAAACTAGATCCTATAGCCATGGTTGCCAAACAGTCTAGTACAGAAACAAATGGCAGCCGATCGTGGGAGAAAATGTTAGTCATGAATTGAAAGAGACATGATTGCCCAAACATGTATGGCACTTAACTAACTGACTGATGTAATGACAAATGATGGATGATTATTTGTCTATATTTCTGAGATGAGGTATTATGTACACTATTTACATTATTTGGACTATTGTCTTCATCTTTGTTGCCATATTTATTACGTTTTGTCTGTTGTACACTCTGGCCTTCTTCAGGTGGTTGGAATGTCGAAGTGAACCCTTTATTTCGCTCACAGTGGATAAAGGCATTACTTAGATCCAATGACAGGACCCAAAAAGTGAGAGTTCAATACTCGGTTAAGGCAGTGGAGAACTAAAGAGGGGAATTAACAGGAGATAACTGATAACTGACATCCATTAAACATGGCACGTGGAACTAGAACAGTCTACCCCAGTGAGCGAAATAAAGGGTTCAGTTCAACATTCCAACCACCTGAAGAAGACTGGGGCATACAACAGCCGAAACATTGTAATAAATATGGTGACAAAAGATTGATGATTAATTATTGGTTCCTTTAAATATCTTTCTTCCTGAGTGACTGGGGCCATATGAAACATTTTGCATGCATACCATTGGACAAAAATTTTCTTATTCTATACTTGTAGCTTAAAATTATAGAAACTAGTTCTGTACACGTCGTTTTGCAAAATTACTAAATTTCAAATCTAAATAGTTTGTCTATTTAGAATACTACATTTATTACGAAATATATTCAGTTTATATACAGGAGTAGTAGTAAAAAAGGCTTTGAGGGACAACCCATTTTAACTTACACTTTTTCCTGTTATCCAGGGGTTCTTGTCATATAGAAAGAGAAATTACTCCTTGTGATATAGATGTCCATTTCAATCTCATTCAAATTGTGTGTATATAGAAATTTGCATATGGCATGTATATTTTAATTCAATCACATACCTAAAAATATTTCTACAAAATTTAAAAAAGAAAATTAAAAAAAAAATTTTTCTGTTTATTACCAAACCATTTCCTAAATGTTTAATAAAATCTAATAATTATCTGATTTTTTTTTAGCGCTTAAAAAAAATTAAGTTTTTTTTTCTTCTCTTGTTTCCAACTTTGATATTATTGCTTAAGCTAAGATATGGATTATTCAAACTGAATGGGAAAGGAATTTGTTGTCAAATAGCATATGTGCCTGTGTGTATATTAGATGACACAAGCATATGTAAGTCACTCATGTACAACAGATGTCAGCATATACATTACATACACAGACTGTGTGTGATGGACAGAAAATCACTTCTTATATAATATAGATTTATCGATTATAAAATGAATTTTCAGTCAATGGCAATCTATGGTTGTCATTGAAAGAAACCGTCCAAGACCTGTACTAGGAATTTGAGACATCAGAGTCAAGCAAGTACGAATATTTAAATATCTAGGTAGTGTTTTTAACAGAGAACAGAAAATGTCATGTAAAAATATAAGTTCCAAAAGCTAAGCAAAGTATTAACAAACAGGAAAATTTTGTTAGAAACAAAGAAAAGAGTACTGAACTATATGGCATTGAATGCTGAACAATCTAATCACAGATGAAGAGCCTTGAGGTAACGGAAATGTGGTTCTACAGAAGGATGCTGAGAATACCATGTCTTGAACATGTGAGCAACGACAAAGTTTTAGGGAAAATGGAAACCTAAGCTTGTGTAAATGTTTGGCATAACAGAAATTGGAGGATAAAAAAAAAAAGATTAAAGATGGAGTACGATTGACATATTTGGACAGGAGCTGCCCAGTCCTCACTTTCCAGTCTTGATAGAGTTTAAAAGCATTTCCAAGTCCTTGTTGGAGAAGAATTATTTTCCACTCTCCAACCTCTCTCTCACTGCTCTATCGCTACTTTCCATGGAAAGTGGTCAAATGAACTGCATTTCTTGGTTCTGCCAGGTCTAACCTTCACAGCTAGGACCTGCCATGCCACTTACATAATAGCAAACCACCCACATTCCCTCTGTATTCCACTCAAACAGCTTCTTCCCATAAACTACTGCTCTGTGGAACACTCACCCATAATGATGTTTCTCTGATCACTACAATTTTAACCTGTTCAAGTCTAGAGTTAACTGTTATCTTCCCCTCCTATTCATATAATCTACCTCTTAATGTAATCATCTAACTTGAATGACCCCCCCAGGGCCTTGTACAGGGTTAACCTTACTGTAAAAAAAAAAAAAAAAGAAAAGAAAAGAGGTACAAAAGACAAGAAGTTGTGGAGAGCCATGATAGCTAATATCCTGATGAAAGAACAACAACCACAAATAGCACTTAATACAGTTTTGAGCCAGATGCACATATTTAATAGCATGGAGTCTATTACACCGTGTGAAGTGACATAGTCCAGATCATATAGAGGCTAGGATGTCAAAGCTGATGAATAAGAAGTGCAATGAATCACTCACTCATTTGGTTTTGTCGCTGATTCCTAGCAAATTCCATCCACATAATTAATATCAATATTCTACCAGTTTTAAGCAAACATTACAAGCAATACTGTTTCCCCATTTTACAAACCAGTAGTAAATGCATCAGCAATGACCTTCCAATCATCGCACCTGTATGATCAATCATTAATAATACCTTCTTCATTGTTATGAAAGCAGCCAGTAAATAACATGTCCATTACTCCCAATGAGTCACTTTAATCCTCATTAGCAGGATTATAATTATCACTATTATTAATTAACCAACTTCTACTGGCATTACCTTTAAAAGAAAAAAAAAATATTAACCTTTTCCCAGAACATTATCTGAGTCATCCTTATAACCACCACTAAAACATCAATATGTTTGTTACTTAATGGGGTTACTTTCAAATTTATAATCTATGAGGGGTTGCTGAGAAGTTCTTCAGCTCCTCAAAACAAATTTGATATTTGCTCAGGTTTTGGAAAGTGGATTAGAGTCCCAAATATTTCTGTACCACTGTACTTCTAAATGTCACTGACAACTATATATCAATAAGATCAATATCATTTTCAACAATGTTATAAAAACTATCATTAAAAAATTAATATTATTATTTACACTTGGACTATTGTTCTCATCTTTGTTGTTGTTATCACAACATTTCAGCCATTATGCTCTCTGGCCTTTGTCAGCTGTATATCAACACAGCTAACATAAAGAGAATACCAAACTAAATCCTTTATTAACCTATGGGGCTAGACTATTCCCATTCCACTGCCCATGTCTAGGGAGATCTTATCTAGTTCTTACTTTTAGTACTGCTCAATTATAGCTTGCATTACGTCCAAGTACACTCTGCCCAGCCAAGGGATTGAACTCATAATTACTATGTCACCAAATTCATGAACCAACAATTTAATCCACAGGGATATTGTACCATAGGACAATTCTCTGTGGAAAACTTGGAGCCCTAAAACATAACTAATGAATACAGTTGCTGTTTATCATATTTCTTTCTTTCCTAGGCCTATTCAGGAGGTCCTCATAGCCTAGCATATGTGCTAATTCTTTCAGATGTCTAACTCACACATGTTCTTCATTGTCCAGTATTTTCCCTTCATTCCACAGGGGCTGAAACTACCCCTTTCCCTCCATACATCATCAACACAATTTCATAATCTCAACCCTTGACTACGGCTTTTTGATGTTTTTCCACCCATACTTTTATGGGGTGGCTTGTTTCACCTTTATATTCTTTGCCACAACTGCAAGGAATGGAGTATATACAGTTCTTGGTCCTAGTTAACATTATTGTTAAGAGGCTGATAACCAAGGTCTTGGGCTGTTCAGCATAATGGAGGAGAGTAGTGATGAATTCTAATTGAGAAACTGGCAAAAAGACAGAGAAAAATGACGCATAAAAAGTCTATTAAACCAAGAAATAGAGTTAATTCATTGGTTGATTTTAATGAGAAGTTATCTATAACTCCCCCACTTTGACTGTTGCTATCTAATGAGGGTTAATAATAGTAAATTACTTTTGCAATGGATGCCAGACAAAAAAAAGATATAAATGAAAAGTTGAATATGTTTAATGCTCTATTCTCAAGCAGATCTGATTGGGTGTCATATTTTTGATGCTCTATTTATTTGGTCAATATGTATCACCTGACCAAAATATTGAAACCACATTCATAACTGTCAATATTACAATGGCCAATAACATCATTATCAACTTTCTCCAGGCTAACCATTATAATCAATGTTTATGCCATAGCAAAAACTGTCATCACAAATTAATCCTATTGTCAAACATCAATACTGCAGGCGCACATAATTGTGTATTTGGATAAAAGAGGGATTGCTGCCCAAATACACAATTATCAAATTACATGACCTGGCAAGGTAAACACAGTACCAGGGCAGACATCTTTCATGAAAATTCCTCTTTATACAAGAGGAATTTCTGCCCAAATACACTATATATATATATATATATATATATATATATATATATATATATATTAAACTTATTGTAGCCAAGAGTTTGTCCTCTGAAGGACTTTATCCTCTGAAATGCTTGATATTCACCTAAGAAAAGTTTTCCTTTTGTCTTTATTCAGACACACTATCTGAAAGAGAAAAGTGCATATTTTAAAGAGAAGAGAGAAACTGCAAACGTTTTTGGGTTTTTTTATTGTTATATAACAATTATAGCTATTTGTTTTCGGACGATTTTTGGTTTGATTTTCTATAGTCTAACTAATATTTTGGTCATAATGGTTTGCTAATTTGTTTATTATTTACTTTATTTATTTGGGTTCATGGATTTTATTTTTTGTATTTTTTATTCTATTTCATCTAGTCTAACAGGTGTGATTTGGTAATTTGTTTGGGTTCATTTATTTTGCTTATTTTATTGTCATTTTGTTTATTTTTATTTTATTTTTTCCATTTTCGATTTTTAAGTAACATAGTAAAAATTTGTTTTCATGTCTGCATTTTGAGATGAGCTCAGATCTTTTATTTAATAATTTATTTTGATCTGGGAAAGTGATGACAGCTATTTTTTCCTCCAAGAAAAAAAAAATACTATGTAACTTCAAAATCGAAAACTGAAAAACGAAAATATACAGTATAACAAATAAATAATAACAAGTAAAATAACTTGGCCTAAATTTATCCAAATAAATAAATAAACTAATCCCAATAAACTAACCGTTAGAAAAAACAAAGATAATCAATCCAAATAAATACATGAAGTAATAAACAAATTAAAAACTGCTCCCGCCAAAATAATAGTTAGAATAAACTACAACAATCAACCCCAAAATTGAATTAATAGCTTTAATTATCTTCCCAAACCAAAACAAAACTATTAAATAAGCAATATAGACAAATTTTTACTACGTTAATAAAAACACCGATTAAAATAAAAAATAAATATATAAGATAAGAAATAAAAGAAAAAAATAAAAATAAATAAAAACAAGCAAAATAATTTAACCCAAATATATAAACAAACAAATAAATGACTTCTGGTAAAATAACCGCCAAAATAGACTACCGACAATGCACCACTGACCCATATATATCAATAGCCGAGAAAAATAACAGCACTTGTGGCCTGATGATTGCATATAGCATGAAACAGTCTCTAAGTGTTGACTTCTATATTCACTTATATATATATATATATATATACACAGAAACACTGGCAAAAACAAACAAAAATGAGAACCCACAAGCACATGCACAAACCCTACACAACATGGGAAGTGTATGTATATATGTATACATATTAATTCCTTATAATAAAACAGAACTATGCGTACACATACTAGCAAAAACACACACAATACACAAAAATGGAGATACGTCTAAGAAGTTACAGGGGTCATAAAAAGACATTTCTTCATCCTTTCTCTGACAAATCATAATTGTTTTATTACTCCTAATAATATGTGGAAATAACCACTGCCTGATGAAGACTGGAAACACGTGTAGCAAAAATATGGAAAATAAAGTATAATATATATAATATAAATATATATATTTAAAAAATCCACATTATAACCAAAAACATTTGCGGTTTCTCTTCTCTCTTTTATATATATATATATATATATATATATATAATCTCCATCCATCTATCTTGGCCCAATGCCCATTGATGTCAACAGCATTCTGGATAATTGCTCTCCAGTTCCATTACTCATAGTTGTTGAAATCTATGATGTTTTTTTTAATAACTACACCCCATGCCTAACAATCTTTCTACAACTTTAGGTGACAGATTTGAATTCAGAGTTTTCGTCCTCACATATTGGCTGCCAACTATAGCTGGAGAGCCCAGTCTGCTCTGCTATTTAACCCATAGCTAGGAATTGTATCCTTCCAAAGGGAATTTGTGTCAAAGAATATGTAGTGAGCTTGAATGGAATTAAAACTAAGTTTTCTAATTTTCTTGTTCTGAGCTGCTAACCATTATGTGTGTGTGTGTGTGTGTGTGTGTATATCAAATAAGTACAAAAATTCAACTATGGGCAGTATAATAATACGAAATGAAAAGTATGATGCAAAAATTGTAAAGAAATATATATGAAAATAGTTGAAGATAATTTTCCAAACCTGAGTAAGCAACTAAGTAATTAAAAAATATTAGAAATGCAGTAAACTATTGAACAGCTATGTATGGTAGTGAAAACTACACAATTTTGTTACAAATATAACAAAAACTTGATGCAATCAAGATGTGGTTCTACCAATGAATATTGAAAATGTGATGTACAGAACATGTGACTAAGGAGGAAGTTCTAAAGACAATATCAACTATAAAGAAACTGTGGCTAGTATTCAAAAAGATATAGTTGACATTTTGGGGAAACAAAGGAGGAAATAAGGCTTGAAGAATTTAACACTTACAAGATACATCAAAAGGCTACAGAAGAAGGGGAAATCATTAAGTAATCTATTTGACAAATTCTGCAAAATTCCATAAATATAAAGAGGGAGTTATAAACGAACAAGTATGACTGAGAGCTGCATTCAGTATGGCACAGAGAGAAAGAGATATGGCCAACATATGCGGGCATACTATTTCCTTAATTATATGTATTGTCACTTCTATTATTAATAGGTTTTAATCAAATAACAAATATCAACACCAACCCTGTTCATTAATCAGACAATATATCATCGGCAATGATCATTTTAATCAAAATTATTCTCTGTAATTACTATTTTCTTAATCAGGCATACATAATCAACAGACCTTTTTTTTTATCAGATCAACAACTGACTTCATTAAGTAAACCTATGTTCTCATCATCATCCATAAAAACCCAACTTCATTAATCACATATTTCTCATTAACATCTTGAAGGACTAGCAAAGATGATTATTACCAGTGTTATGACTAAATCACAATAATAATGCTGATAATGATAATATCCTTACAGTAATAATCCAGTTTCATGACTGCTATTGCAAAATGATCCATATAAGTATGATGATGGCCATCATCATGAACAACAACATTTTTCAATTTGAGATCATGATTATGCTAATGGTGGAATTAACTGTTT
This sequence comes from Acanthosepion lycidas, assembly GCA_963932145.1. Taxonomy (NCBI): domain Eukaryota; kingdom Metazoa; phylum Mollusca; class Cephalopoda; order Sepiida; family Sepiidae; genus Acanthosepion; species Acanthosepion lycidas. The sequence goes on along the minus strand of OZ010580.1, from coordinate 16,708,958 downwards.
CCATACAGGAGATAATGGGCATTCAGTGAATGAATAGTTAGTGTTACTGTTGATTAAAATTTATAAAGTCTTTTTCTGAAATCTGCTGTTATCACTCCAGTATTGATGTGAGTTTTCCTCCATGTCTTGTTGAAGGTTGTGTAGAAAGTTAACATTTTGATTGTATCATTATTTTCTCTTCTAGTTATATGATCTACTCCTTTTCATTGTTGCTGCTGTTGGAAGTCTTTAAGTTTTGCAGTTTTTTGTATTTGGCAATGGTCTTAATTTGCGATTTGGTTTCGTCAGTGTATAAGGACTGAAGTATCATATTCTTCAAGATCTAAAAGATTTATTTATTTTAAATCACAGACCGAAAAAAAAAAATGGTTATATATATGATAGTTTAGGCATTTCCAAACAAGCTGGATGCCATGACATTCATATGAGTCTAGATCTGACAAGGCTCTTTAAGGCCATGACTCTAGTTTTTAGGTTAATATTTTGTTTTCATAGCATCTTGGACAAAAGTACTCTGAGCACAAGTTATCCTGTGATCAATTTCCTTGTCTCCTCATACAAAATTTAATATAACTGATCCATACACTGAGGTATCTGGAATGTTTAGAATCTATTAATTCTAGTCATAATTTTTATGATGGATCATGGATATACACCATCACTTATCTCATTCCTATTCCAGATCATAGTTTCTGTTTTAGAAAAGTTTCTTTTAAGTTCTACTTCTTGGGAAACTTGGTAGAGAATGTTAATTTTTTGTTCAATATCATTCTTATACCATCTATGAGCACCTATGTCATCAGCATAGCAGGTGTACTCTGGTCTTCATCAGTACAGTGGACTCTAGAAAAAACAACATAGTACTGATTTCTCTGAGTAGATTCATTTGGGATGTGGTACAATATATTTAAATGTTTTGGACATATTTCTTCACATCTATGCTTGTACATACATAAAGCAAAATTAAGCTATAATTCACCTTCTTTCATGATTCAAGTGAGTACAGCTGTGATTTTATTTATCAAGAGTCTTCTTTTATCATTACTAGCATTTCACTTCCAACAAGTCATGAACATTATTGTTATGACAATGGACATCAAGATAAGAATCATAATATTTCTTATCATCCGATGACAATGTGAAAATTAATATTTCAAAAATACTACCATTCCCTCTTTTTGTTTTTATATTTTCTCTCAATTGCTAAAACCCTCACAATGTTCTTTATGCTTTCTTTTCAGCCTTTCCAACATAGGATGAACTTTTATAATTCAGCAGATTTATGCCTGCAACTTTGAATCTATGGAACTTGAAAAATCCAAGTTTGTCCTTTCATTTATTAAAAACCACTAACAAAAAGACAATAGTCAGATGACTGTCAGAAAATGAGTTGGTTCTTGGTCAACCAACAATGTCCTTAAAATCCCATTAAAATGCACATGCATAGGTATCACACTGCTGTAAAGTAGTATATCATAGTGGTCAATACTCAAGTAAGTAGTTACACAAACAGAATATGGACAACATTTGTTCTTGTCTTGGGGTGACTATAGTTACCATACCACTTAAATTAGACTACCATTACACACAACTAAGTGGAAATGTAGTTATACTAGAGTGTGTGTGTGTGTGTGCATATGCTCCATGCATTTACCATGTTTGAATGAGAAGGACTACCTGGTAGAGTCAAGGATTTAATAATAGAAAAGCAAAAGAAAATTAGATATTTTAGATAAACATAATAAGTTAGAAGCAGATGAAGAAACATGGGGGCAACAGAAATCTGATTCTACAGAAGGATGCTGAGAATACTATGGACTAAACAACAACAAAATTTTAAGAAAAATGAAAAAAAAGGATACATAGTATCAGAAAGAAAATAAAAAGAAATAGTTGAAATTACTAGGACACTTAATGAGGAAAGAAAGCATAGAAAATTTGACACTCACAAGATATATTGAAAACAAGAGGGACAGAAGAAAACAGCACATGGCCTACCTAAAGAGCTTGTGTAAATGGTAGAACAGGGATCAGGGAAAACAGAAAAAATTTTTTACTAAGAACTACCAAAGATAAGAAATTGTGGAGAGCCATGATCATTCATGTCCTGAAGGGGCAAGGCATATAGAGGAAGCTGGCCATGGATGAGTATTCACTTCTAGCACTCGTACCGTAAATCTTTTTTTTTTAAATAAATTTCTAGGTCACATAATGAGGAAAGTGGGCTTAGAAAACTCACAGGACATAACGAAAGCAAGAGGGACAGATGAGAGCAGTGACTAATGAGTTTGTGTAAATGGTTGGTAGACCAAGGATTAGGAGTGATAGCAAAAAGGTAAACATTGATCAGCACCACATAGGATAATAAGTTGTTTTTTATTGATTGATAATATTATTAGTTGCTCAACAAAATCATCTGATGCCCACAAATAAAAATAAAAAAATAACATTACCATAATTATACCTGTGGCTAGCAAGTGAAGAAAAAACCATACATATAAACTTTAAAGTCATTTAAATATTTTCTCAAAGAATATCAGCTAGAATTTTTTTTTTTCAATATACAGTGTGTGGCAGAAATACCTACCACATTTTAAAGGTTGACAAAAATGTGGCACCCTGTATAATCAATATGAACAAAGTACTATAGGATCATTTGAAACTCTAAAGGTCTGAAAGTGGAAGAAAAGAAAAACAGAATAAAAACTAGTCCCTCAAAAATGCATTCTCTTTAGTAATCAGTAAATAATCTTCAGTAATCACTCAAGCAAATAATTGTAAACCCTTCAAGACCAGTAGAAAAGTAAATGAAAATATATAAAATAAAATGGCTTCAAATGTGTTGCAAAGAAGATGCTTTTATAGTTTCAAATAGAAGGGCCAGAAAAAAATTATTCTTTTTTTGTTGAAAAATCCAGACATCCTTATTTCTACTACCCCTCTCATTAAATATACAGGAGATTTCCTCCCATCTTTTAATTTAGGCTGTGGTCATTCAAAGAAAAAGCATTTGATTACTGAAAATTGTTTTAAATTTATGAAAAAAAAAAATTCCTGACACCTCTTTTATTCCAACTATCCCATTCTATTTAAAACTCAAGTGTAACTGATATAATTTCTCACTATAATTGATTTAAGAAATGTAAACAGTAAATTTTGTCAATATTTAAATGTTTATATCATATCAAGTAAATTCACACTTCTCTGAATAAAAAGCTTCCAGTCACATCACATTGAAACACCAGTTCCCGTATGATCATGAAAGTTAAGCAACACTGAGCTTGTTTAGTATGTAAGTAGGTGACCAGGTACTGTAAGCTTGGAATTTCAGGTGGTGTAATGGATAATGGCTAGGAATTATTAATTGGAGAGCTGATATCCAGTTGGATTTGTTATATTCATTTGGGAAAGGTATGAATCCATCTTTTCTCCCTCAGCTAGCGGTTAATTAGTAAGACTTGTGTCACTAAATTATTATTATCTAAAAAAAAACATTCAATCTAAAAAAATATTTTCTGGCTTTAAATAACCTGCAAGCCATAGAAAGCAAATCTTTCAATTCTTCTCCAAAAAATTCTGATGAATTTAAACTGAGTGTTGACTTCAATGTTCACTTATATATATATATATATATATATATATATATATATATATATATATATATATATATATATATATATAAACATAAATGAATTACACCTTTTGTTTCTGTAAATTCACTGCTTTGTGCAAATGTTTGTGCAATTTTAAAAAAATTATTTTTATTGTTACCTTGTGTAATAAATAATTCATTCTGATTGATAACTGTAATTTACTCATATTTTCTCTTGTAAAATATAAGACACTTTTTTAATGAGGAACAAATTATAACCCTATTTCTACAGGTTTGAAAACTTGTAACATATTCCTGCAAATGCTACATTTAAAGGAGAAAAGCATCATGCGAATTTTTTTTTATCTCCAGATTTAACAAACACATACATTATTAGGTTGGTGCAAAAATAATGACGTAATAACGCCAAAAAGCGACATTATTACGTCATTATTTTTGCACCAACCTAATACATGTGTACTGACAGCCAACTACTCAGCTGCCCAAAATACCATAATTGCATTTCATTTAAGAGCATGTGGATACATCAGTCATTCTAATAATAGAAAAATAATTTTAAAAAATCCTACTTTAATTAAAAGAGAAAACAATTTACTAAGACAAAAAATATATAGAAAGTGCTTTAATCACTAGATCATGTATAGTAAATTTATGTCCAGATTCTTACATTTCACCTTTTTTGGCACATCTATTATCACAATTTTGGATATTTAATAACAAAAGTGATAAAAAGAAGCTAAATGAAATTGGCTAGACTATATACCCAAATACCTATTTAAAAAAATGTAAAATTTAAAGTTTTAGCATTTCCTCTCCTTCATGTTCATATGTAATCATATCAACAGAAATATCACTTTAATCCAACAAAGTCCTAAAGGACTAAACATGTCACACAAAAATTTTTTCCACTGTTTCTGCATCTGTTTATAGAGCACCAAAACACTAAACACACAATATAACTTAACCAGACAGAAATACAAGATAAGAATCTAAACACATTTCTATTCATACTCAGCTATTAACATTAAGTTAATGAACAAAGAAATAAATCACCAACATTAAAAATAATAATTGGCTGTTCCTATTTCAAGATAAAACATTCAAGTTTCAAAATGGATTTTCCCAACCAAACAGACATATGCCTGCTGTTCCTGGCTCACCAATGCTGGTGGCCATTTTTCTTCCCTGATACAATCTGGTATGGGTCTTGCTAAGCAACACGGAATCATTTTCTACTAAAATTAGATACTGTAATATATATTTAATATACATACATTCATATGTATCCTTTTACCGATTATTGGTGCAATCAAAAATCAAGTAACTGTGTCTCATTTTTTTTTTTCAAGTTCACTGAGAGAACAAGACAAATACTTGACTTGAGCCATAAAATCAGCTACAGATTTTGTACTATCATGCTAAGGTAAAAAAAAAAAAAAAAAAAATCAGACATATATTCTTAATAAATTTGTTATCACATCCATGCTTTGCTCGCTTTTGTATTTAATTAACCTCTTTATTCAGTGTAAATTACACTACTAAAAATTAACTAATAAAAATCAACTAAAAGCTGGTGGCTTAATCCAGGCAATACTGTCAGCTTAACTTGAGAGAGAGAGAGAGCGTGTGTGTGTGTGTGTGTATATATATATAATATAATATATATATATATAAATAAATGGGCGCATGGCAGAGTGGTTAGAACATTCACTTTCTGACCATGAGACCCAGGTTCGAATCTCACCGCAGCTGATTTGTCAGGAACTAGACTTCCTGATGTTATTGGTCTAGAGGGGGATGATCCCAGTGTGTGGCACCTTTGGAAAGTGCCTGAAAACCATACCACGGGTTGACCCAAGCCTTGTGAGTGAAATTGGGTAGACAGAACCCTTGGGGGCCATTGATAGCTGTGCTAGCACAAAGTCACAAGTCATCATGATTGAGTGTTCAAGTGTGCTGGCTTTGTTCAGAGTGTTGATCATGCTAGATAACACACTCACTCCTGGAAGGTCGGCTCAGCATAGTTCCAGTATAAACCACAGGTTGGCTCCGTGGGTGTTAAACAAAAAACACAAATGTGCCTGAGTGAGCTAAAAAATGGGTATCTTCAAATATGAGTGTCCAGCTATTATATATATATATAATATATATAATAATATATATATATATATAATAATATATATATAATAATATATATATATAATAATATATATATAATAATATATATATAATAATAATATATATATATAATAATATATATATAATAATATATATATATAATAATATATATATATATATATATATAATAATATATATATATATATATATATATATAATAATATATATATATATATATATATATAATAATATATATATATATATATATAATAATATATATATATATATATAATAATATATATATATATATATATATAATAATATATATATATATATATATATATATATATAATAATATATATATATATATACATATATAATAATATATATATATATATATATATATATACATATATAATAATATATATATATATATATATATATATATATATAATAATATATATATATATATATATATATATATATATATATAATAATATATATATATATATATATATATATATATATAATAATATATATATATATATATATATATATATATATATAATAGCTGGCCACTCATATTTGAGTGGTTTTATCCTCCTTGGGTCTACCCATATGGATTACCTAGTTTTTCATAAACTATATATATACTAGCAGCATGGCTTGGCATTGCCTGTGCTTGATTCAAAAATCATACGACTCGTACAGCAATCGCTATCACTTGACTTAAAATATTTTTGCCCTTCCTTGCCTTCAAAGGAGTGCCCTTTGCCATGCTGATGTTGCTACATGCCTTACTTCTTGCCTATCTCACACTGAAAATTTTTTCTAAGCTCTATACTAAAGATTAAATCTGTTACAAAAAAAGAACTAAACAAAATGAATACAAAATGATCAGCTTTAAAAAAGGACTCATAATTGGAAAAACCGAATGAAAAAAGAATGTTAACAACAAATACTTTTTCACACCCAACCCAGTTCTGCGGAATCAGAATCAACGTTGAGTTTAAGCAAGCGAATGAGCCAATTGGAGTAAAGTGCCATGCAGATTTAAATTTTTCCCACTTGTGACGAATGCAGCTATTGATTTTTTTGCATGCTAGTTAACATTCGTGTCAGTCAGCTGTTGGCTCTCACGCTGGCCAATAGAATCTTCCTGCCTATTTGTGGCAGCCAGCTATTGGCTCTCACTCTGGCCAGTAGAAAATGGCCGCAAACTACATGAAAACTGCTGTAGAAGCATGAAAAAAATCAATTATTTCTACTATTGATGGGAGTTGGGAAATGCAAAGTTGGTCTTGGCCTTCCTGCTAACTTGGAGGATGTGCATGTAAATTTTGGTGCAAATCCGTCAAAAATTGCGGCCATGCATTCGTTACACACATCCTGCCTTATATATATATATATATATTTATATATATATATATATATATATATATATGAAATCTAAATGGTGCAGTTATTCCCCATATCAGATGCTGTATTTGTTCAACACTCACCGAACCCACATGTGGATTATGCTGCAACTATACTGAACAGACCTTCCTTACAGTTTCTGGGAGACTGTGCATTATCAAGCATGATTAACAGTTTAAACAAGCCCAGCAAGGCTTGGGTGAAACCGTAGTATAGATTTCAAATACTTTTCAAAGGTGCCACATGTTGGGATTTCCTTCTCCACACAGATTACATCAAGAAGTCACCTTTACGACCATGACCGAATTATTATGTTTGGCTGTCTGGCCATGACTGCTCAGTATCTGGTAGCATGAGTGCTCTCCAGTTTGCTAAATAGCAATTTCAGCACCACCATTCAATCATGCACTTGAAACTCAGTATTAGGGCAGTCTTGTTACAACACTCTTCACCCCTGATCTATTCCTATTTTTGAAATTTTTTCTTCAAAGTAAACTGCCCCCACAAAGGGAAAATTATCTTTGTCCACTTCTCAACCTATCAAGAAGGAAAGAAATGCTGTTGAACTTGACACATAAAAATGATGGTTGATCAAACAGTATGAAGGGAGAAAGAAAGTGAATGTGATTGCATGTGATCTGAAGTTATGAAGTGTTGATGATGTCAAAGAATGGAGAAAATGCTGCATATGTAGATGAAAGATCTGATCTGCTACAGCTGATGACATCAACAATCTACAACTAAGCACCAATGGCTAATAAGATATTTTGTATTTGTATGTATTTTGGTATGTTTTGCAACTAAAATGATTTCTGCTTTTGGCGTGTGTATTTTGGTTTATGGAAGGTTAAACTAACTGTACTGTAGAATGACGATTGCAAAAATAAGAAACAAAACTAAGTGTAGAGATGATGCAAATGGTATCAAATGTAAAGGAACAATAAAAATAATAAACTAATGCATAAAAAATATGAAGAATCAATTACAGGCCATCTTACAACCAGATCATAGATGTAAGTTGATGATTATATATATATATATAAAAATAAATATATATATATATATATATATATATATATATATATATATATATATATATATACACACACACACACAAGCTTAAAAGTCAACCTCTTGGGTGGAATTTAAGCTAGCTGATGTGAAGGGCTCTTGATTGGGCTTTCAGCTTGTTCCCTAAGTCTTTGCATATTCTCAGCATTGGAAGCGTTCCTGACTGCTGTTTGATCTGTGTTCTCATTTGCACAGGACTTTCTTTTCTGCACTGCAGCCTTGGCTCTTTTGATTTCAATCTGGTCCTCTGTTGGCACAGATTTCTTTATGCGAGGCATACTGCTGGTGTATGCGATAGGCAACAGTAAACAACAAAAGAACTCAAAATTGATCACTACATTTCAGTATTGCATTAATACCTAAGCTTACCTCTTAAAAGTTCAATGATAATTCTTCTGCCACCACTTAATTTAAATACAATTTGATGTACATAGGTCTTTACTTTCTGTACAAACAACTATTTTTATGTCATGTTATACATGACTGGGCATCACTTCTATTTTTAGAAAACCTTTAACACACTGTCCACACTGCTAAACAGTATAAAATTGATAGCAGGTGTCCGGTATTTAATTAATAATGCTTCCCTAATAATGACACGTGTACAACTATGTGATTTGAAAAGAATGTTTGCGTTATCAATTAGAATTTTCCTTAAAGGTTCTTGTAAATTGTGGATTAATAAATTCATTGCAAATTAATTGCATTCTGCTTCAAGATGTGGCATGTAAAGCATCTACCTAAGGAGGTAGTGGTGTGTCTAATATAGGTAACTGGTTTTTGACAAGTAACACAGTCTTGTACTATGGGTGAAAATTTAATTAAGCTAAATTTTAGGAATCAATGAGATAATTGCTGTTTTTAACATTTGCAGTCATTCAACATAAAAACAATTTTTATATTGTCAGCTTTTAAAATTGTGGGGTTTAAAAGAAAGTTAAAATTTGAATTAACATCTTCCTTATTTCTGAATATCCTGGCATTAAGAAAATTTCTTGTGATCAAAACAAATGATAATCTGAGGTCAGGCAGTACAGAAGAAATGCTAAAACACTCCGGCCTTGTATCTATTTTCTAATGGGTTTCACGTTTGAACCCTTGTCATAGAAGTTGTTTACAATAAATATTTATGGTGATAGATTTTCCAGAATACAGTACTGCATTGTGGGTGATATCTGCTCTATTTCACCAGATGCATATCAAAACCTTCTGTTGATTAAATCCTAATTTCAGTGTTGGCATTGGTGATAAAACACTGCATTTTTGGATAAATTATTAATACACACAACCTTGCCACTGATAAACTGGTGAGAAAAAAGGCAGGTTTTTATTTCTAATCAGTAAACAGTAGCAAATAATCAAAAATTGCTCTCAATTCTAAGTGAGAATTTATGATATACATAAATTCCTGTCTAAATTTTGGGAATGTGGAGTTATCTTTATTTACACTCATTGTTTTCATCAAATGCTTGTCAACCTGGGCTGACAGCTATACCATGTTGAACCACCAAAGTTAAGCAACATTGAGTCTGGTTAGTACTTAGAAGTACCAAATGCTGTAAGCTTGGACGTGCAGATATTGTAATGGATAATGACTCAGAAATTTTAATCAGAGAACAGAATTTCAATGCCAGTTGGGTTTGTTATATTCACTAACATGCAAATACCCATAGGAATGGTATGAATCCACCTCTTCCCCCCCCCGCTATAGATTAATTAGTAAGACTTATTATTAAATCAATTCTCAAAATATTTTTGGGCTTTAAATAACCTACAAATGGTTGGTAAACCATAGAAAATGAATTAATCGATTCTCAACCCAGATAACCTTCAGGGAATTTCAAAAACAATTCTCTCTTAGATTTCTTTCCAATTTACATGTGACATTTGTGCATAGCTGAACAGGATGCCTTTTGTAAAGTCTTTGATACGTTGACAAGGATCTGCTTCATCATTTTTCCTTTTAAATTTGCGGAAGCATCATGAGCATTTACATGCAATCAACTCTGCCCAGACACATATTCTTCATTATGTGTATTGCATTTTTACCTTTATGAAATTCATACATCATTCAATAGTATGCATATTATTCATTAGTCATTCTCTTCCAGGGGGTTTAATATGAACTCGAATTATACAGTCTGATAGAACAGATGTTAATATCTATATGCTTCCTGTTTTTTTCTTTCTATTTCTTCAATCAATTCATTCCAAGCAAAGCAACAATAACACTAAGATATAAGGAGCTACTGGGAGTGAAAAAGAATGAAAAGACTTTAGAATGAACTGGAAACCCAATTCTAAACAGGAAACAATAGATAAATCTCTACTCTTATTAAAAAAAAAAACACCTATATTTATCTACAGGGTTTGTTGCGTTTTACAGCATATCAACATCACTGGGTTATTTTATGCTGACAATTTTTTTCTCCCCCACTCCTCCCCGGTAATATTTTGTATTGTCAAAAATCTATTTCTGGTAATATTTTTTTTCCTCAAAAATGTATAGCTGGTAATATTATTTTAAAACATGTATTGCTGGTAATAATTTTTTTTCAAAAATATATTGCTGGTAATAGTTTGTTTTTTTTCAAAAATTCATTTCTGGTAGTAATTTTTTACAAAGCACTTCTGGTATTAAAACTTATTTTTACACTTTTATAATGCTTTTTACCTCAGTTTAGAGGTTAACTATTAGCCCATAGCTGGGACCCTAACAGGTGCAACCACTCCAGGTCAAGGTGGACCTGGGAACACCAGCAATTAAGAGGTGGTTCCACGTTCCTCAAGACCTCCTGATCAGAAGCTTTGCTGTTGGACATAGTTTATCGTCATACCCAGGATGCTTATCTACAGGGTATCCCCCAAAAATGTACTGACTTTTTAACTTTGTTGTCTGAATATTTATAATCATCCACTTAATATTTAATTTAAACCATTAATCTTGTTTGCAAGTTAATAAACACTGCATTTATTGTCATTTAAAGAGTAAGTACATTTTTTGGGACCCCCTGTATTATAGATGAATGTTACATATCCAGGTTCCATATATATGTAAATGTTGTCCCTGTGGCATGTGTCACAAAGTTCATAGAGAGACTCACATCCTGGCTCTTGTGTAATGTGGTGTGATACCACGTTGGAGTTGGATTTTTCAAAGACCAGATACATCTGCATCAATTTTGTATTCTGCATCAACCAAAGATAAAACAAGACTTATCCCCATCCAAAAAGGCTAGAGGTTAAAGAGATATTAAATTAAATGTAAGTTTCATTGTTTATAATTTAACCTTGATTGGCTCCAAATTTGCATCTTTGGAATTTAATATTTTCTGAACAATCTTATAAAGACAAAAAATATCGAGATAATAAAAAAAAGGTAAGAAAATTCCAAACATTGATTCATTTCAGGTTTCAAAACAGTAATTGAATTAATTTTCACAACTTCTGATGAAAGCCAGTGACAGGAACCAATGGATTGGATTTCATTATTGTCGCAGCCACCTCTAGTTCTCCTGCCAGGATAGAGAATATCTTGGCAACAGGGAATAAATAGACACACTCACAATTAGAATCAGCTAAGAGATCCAATCATTGGTTCTCATTGACACACAGTGCTATGAAATTGCCAACAGAGTAAACAGGTTAAACTGAAGAGGTATTCATTACAGATTCTCATTCATATGAACAACACACACAAAAAAAGAAAAAGCAAATGTCAATGTGGAGATTTTATGGTAGGAAAAAGAAAGAAAAGAATGGTACAGTTCAATTCCTGGTACATTGTTAATCAAAATTCTGACAAGAAAAAAAAAAAAAAAAAATTTATATGGATATAATTTTTACATGCATTAATAATTCACTTACATTCAATTAGGCAGATAGTGAAACTAATCACCATAAACTGAAAAAAAAGGACAGTCAAGTAGTTCTCTGGATAGCTTCTTTCTTCTATGTTCCTTCAGGATGTGGGTGATCATGGCTCTCCCCAATATCCTATCCCATGTAGCATGGTTTGTCCCTTTGCCAACCCCTTGTTCCACCATTCATTCACACAAGGTGCCTTTTTGCTGCCTTTTTCTGTTCTTTTTACCTTCAGTCAGTCCCTGTGAATGTTAAATTATACAAGCCGTCCTTCCTCATTATATGTCAAGGAAATTTCAGCTCTTTTTGATTTTAGGTGTGCTTTTTGTATAAACTTTCCTTAAGTTTGTTTTCATTAATGACATATCAACACCTTGTGAGTCATCTGATGCCATAGAAAGTAGGGTTGGGATTTTATATTTATGTATTATTATTTCATAGGGAAATTAAGTTTTTTTTTAACATTATAGTTGTGTCAAAAGTTTAATTTAGTTTTTGTATCTATAAACTCTACTTATGTTAAAAGGATTTTTTCCAGACTTTGAAAAGCTGACAGATGAAAAAAAAAAAAAAAGCAGAGGTTGTCTTACCAGCATCATGCCCATGGATTATTATAATCTCTCTCTCACACACACACACACATATAGAGGTTAGGCATTATTATCTAACCATTCATATTAAAATAATATAAAGACAAAAGTCCCCAAATCAGCTACATTTTCTTAAAAAAAAAAAGCATTGTTTTCAAGTCAAAGTCTATAACTATTTCACTTCATAATCTTTTCATAGAACCAACTGTATTTAACTTGTCAGCAAAATTAACATAGCTTCAAGATATATTTTTTCATAGTAGTTGCAAATTTTCAATATTTTGTACTTTAAAAATTGAGGTCAGTTATATTTACATTTCTGATTAGAAGAGAGGAGTTTATTCATCTTCATTTTTGAACTTTCATAATTTGAATAAAAATTATTATTTCTAGCCATTCACATTAAAATACCTATCCAGTATATTTTAAACTTATAATTAGCTTTTTGTTTTTCTTTTCTTTTTTTTGCAGGTGGGGGTTGGATTCTAATCAAAATGTATTAATTAAATATATACTGCATTAGAAATTGAAATTAATGGTGAAAATAATATGCTGTCTAGCTGTATTCCTGAGATGAGGATTTATTATTTATATTTGGACTATTATCCTCATCTTTGATTGTATTATCAATAACAACAACAAAGATGAAGATGATAGTTTGAATGGAAATAAGTATGGCATTGCTAATAAGATACTTGGATGAACCAGAATTAGTTGAGACTTGGATCTTGTGTTTTGCAGCCCAGACTAGAGCTAAAATATTGAAAGGCAACCAGGCGAGAGAGAGAAAATGAAATAATTAACCTCTTTCTAGTTTCGGCAGGTTTTAAAGCTATAATGAAAATTTCCGTTATAGCATACTCCAAACAATTGGAAAATCTGACTTTCATCAAAATTTCACAAATTATAAAAAGAAGTTGACTACTGATCATGTGTCATAGAACAACAGAATACGCTTTACACAAGTTGGTAGTATTACACGATGAACTTGCGATTTCTATTGGCTAACTGTCTTTATTTCATGTAAATAATGCTCTTGGGGAAACTAAGAATTTGAACTTGTAGAGAAGCAAGTAGTAAGTGTGGACCTTACAGCATGTGGAAAGACACTCTTATTGGTGATGGTAATATTAGCCATTTCCTTATAAGTAAACATTCAGCATTCACTGACCAAGTAGATGGTACTGCTTTTGGTTGAAATTTATAAAATCTTTCTATTAAAACTATTTTTCAGAGTCATGTCAGGCCAGGAACTTTTCAGCACTCCTTTTATAATTTTAATCAAATGTTGTGTTTTTGGCATTTTGTATGGCACATTGAACAATTGTTAGTGCCAAGTAAGATGATTCTAAGTTTTCATTCATTTTAATTTGATTAATCAATTATCACAAGAATATTGGGGTTTAAAAAAAATAAGTGTCAATAGAAAATGGAAAACATGAAAACTGCTAATGTGAAAGGAGAATATGAAAAAAAAAAAAACAATGACAAAAAAATGATAATAACAGAAAGACTTTAAACAATTGCATGTATCCTTCATCACCTTAATTGCTATTAAAAGTTTTAAAATAATTATATCAAAAAGTTACTAAAAAGAAAGGAAAAATGAATAGTAATACAATCTGAATTAATTCAATAATTGAAAAGTTGGACAGAGACATTTAAATTTCAGTAATTATAATAGCAATAACAATTAATGAAGTGTTTCAATTTAAATTTTACAAAATGTTGGATAGGGTCATTTATATTTCAGTTTATGTAATAATAGGAATAACAACTTGGTTATTCTTGTTTGTTTTTATTTAGCGACATATCAACCTTTATAGGTTATTTAAAGCTGAATCTAAATATTTTGTATGCAATTTTATGCTGTCAACTACAGATATTTTGCACATCATTTTATACTTTCAGGGAAATGTATAATTTAGTATAATTTTAGATATATTAGGTTGGTGCAAAAATAATTTCGTTTTCTAACATATGTTACTATGTGAGAAAACAAAATTATTTTTGCACCAACCTAATATATTGTTTGGAGATGATAAATTATATTGCTGGTCATTTTACTATAAAATGTATTTTTTACTTTAGTGCAGTATCAATTGTCATTTTGCTATAAAAATATATTACTATTGGTCATTTTGCTGTATGACTACACTTATTTAGTGAATCACCAAATAAAAATATTATTTTCACATTGCTGGGACCCTAACAGGTGCTGCCATCTGAGGTCATGGTGGAATTGAGAACAACAGCAATTAAGAGGTGCTACCATGCTCAAAACTGCCAAATCTTTCAATCAGAGGCCTTCTTCCCAGATGTAGTTTATCACCATACCCAAGACTAGCAATAACAATGAATGAAGTGATTCAATTTCAATTTTACAAAAATTTAAAATTATGATTATTATATTGGGTCATAATAAGTAATAATAACAAGTACAATTTTTTACTTGTGGAATGATCTTTATTATACATGAATCTAAAATGAAGATCATATTTATATATTCACTGAACATTATGCACTAATCTGATTCATGTATAATAAGGATCATTCCTCAAGTAAAAATTGTACTTTTTATTATTACTTATTATGACCCAATCTAATTATTTATAATTTTAAATCTTTGTAAAATTTAGATTGAAACATCTTATAAATTATTATTGCTATTATTACAATAACTGATATTTAAATGACCCTATCCAAATCTTTGTAAAATTTAAACTGAATCACTTCATTAACCTTTACCACATGGCAGGTGACAATAGTCGTCGTAGAATTCTCACCCTTTGCTACTCTAGGCGTATTCAGTCGCCTTGAAATGGTTGTTATAAATAAACACTTGTCAACTGTTATTTCCAGTATTTTAAGCTGGAAATCACCTAATAGAGCTTTGAAACAAGGCTAAACTTCCGTTTTACAATGCCATTTTGAATTCTTCTAGACTCTACACAATTAAACCCATGTTAATTTTTTTGCAATTGTTTCAATTTTTTGTTTTCAATGTCAAAACATGCATGCAAAATGTAATGCATTACATAATGCCTTATATCAAAATATTACTCATTCATTCTTTTATTAGTTTACAAAAATTAAAATCTATATTGTTATAACTTTCTTTGTATTGTGCATACAAAGAAAGTTATAACAATTTTAAAAACGGCAGGTGTTCATGTTTTTGCACCCTCAAAAAAAAAAAAAATGTAGTGGCAGGGGGGAACAATTCTTCAAAGAAATTAATGAGGTAAAACTAATTGTCATTGTAGTCCTGGGTAGTGTGATAAACTAAATTGGTTGCCAACCAAAGCTAAAAATCCAAGAGTACCCTGTTATTTAACTCTAATTGGTGGGAGTGATGAATTCATGCCTTTCTTAAAGCTTTAATGCAAAGTTAACAGAAAATGATGCAGGTGAAAATTAGTTGCTGATTCCATTTTCTATGCCAATAACCATTATTGCCAACTGCATATGATTTCAGAATTAATAAATGAATATAAAGGAAGTAATTTTTTTTTTTTTTATATACTAATGTTCATCCAATGCAAGGCCCAAGAATCATTCAAGTGAAGATTAATGAATGAGGTGTGTGACATGAACATAAGAGAAGAAAGTAGAAAGTGAAGATTATGAAGATAACAAGTGACCCTAGACCAGAAGTTAAAATTGTAGTGTTCAGGGAAGCATCCCTGTGGGAGTTTGTTCTATGTAGCCAGTTTTGGGAAAAAGCTGTCTGAGTGCAACATTCTTCTTACCAACAGAATATATAGAGAATGAAGGTGATTCAACCCAGTGGAGAGAGCAAGGCAATATTTGGCTTTAACAGTCTGAACTGGTGGCACTAAGGAACAGAGTTGGTTTGAACATGGGCCATGGAAGTCCCAATAGAGTAGTAACAGGATTGCAAATAATTAATCACCCACAAGGCTGTGTAAACAATTTTGAATTCTGTCAAGGCTAGAAAGTGAAGATTGAGTAGCTCCAACCTAGATAGGGCATTAATACTGTATTTTTGGTTTGATCTGACTCTTGTAAAGGTAAAGCATGACAAAAGGCATCAGTTACTTCCTGGTTTAGTACGAGGATCCAACCATTTTTCCAGCAGCTTCAATGATGGATCATATCTGAGTTCCACTTCGGGTCTGGGGTGAACTGGAGTCCCAAAAGATGTTCAAATGAATAAAAACCAAGAACAAACAATTTTATACACTGCAACATTTAGTGAGGGAATTGAATTAGAATTATAAAGTTAGAAATAAAATTAGAGTTGTCTATTCACATGCAATAAAAGGTTCACACTTACTACTTGCTTCTCTAAAAGGTCAAATTTCTTCAACATACCCTTTATAATTTATGTCACTAGGATATTTTTATTTAGTTCTCAAAATGCCAATCATATGTAAAAGCCTATAAGATAAGCAAACAGAAATGTATTCAATAAAGACAAAAGTCCCCAAATAAGCTACATTTTCTAAAAAAAAGAAAAGTATTATTTTAAAGTCAAAGTTAGAAAAAGTCTATAACTATTTTACTTCATAATCTTTTCATAGAACCAACTGTATTTAACTTGTCAGCAAAAGTAACACTGCATCAAGAGATTTTTTCATAGTAGTTGCAAATTTTCAATATTTTGTACTTTAAAAATTGAGGTCAGTTATATTTACATTTCTGATTAGAAGAGAGGAGTTTATTCATCTTCATTTTTGAACTTTCATAATTTGAATAAAAATTATGTGACATGAGATGTATGGATTTCATTTGTATGAGAAAACATTCTTTTAACTAGCTTTTATAATTTGAAAAAAATCAACTGAATTGTTATAATTGAGCTCATAATCAGTAGGGTATTGAGAAGTGACCTTTATTTTTTCAGCAGTGAATCACATCTGCTTTAGAACTTTTAATATCACACTGAAATCAACTATTTCATTCCTGCTGGTGAAAAATTTCTCTTGTACAATTTATTTGTTGCAAGGCCTTTGTGTTAGAGTGCTCAAAATGATTGGGGCTGAAGTTGTTAGCATAGGGAGTTAAAAGATATCTAGAATGAATATATTCAATGAAGCACAGATAAAAGCTCAGATATAACAATATCCATAAAGTTTTAAAGAAATAAAGTTAGTTACCAGATCAGTTTTGGTATTTTAAAAAATTTTCATAAACATAAATAGGTTACTCATATCAGTCAGTGCCATATGTGATACACACTTAAGCAATCATGTATCTTTTGATACATGACTGATAAGGCAGATTTTTTTTTTCTGCAGTAGGTTGCCATTTCTTTTTGTGGTAGACCAGTTGCCATCCAGGGCTATAGAACCTGGTCTGTCCTGCTATTTACTCATAGCTGGGGGTAGAAGAGGATTCATACCTTTCCCAAGGGTATTAGCAGGTAAGAAAATTTAATGGATTCAACAGGAATTCAAACTCTGCTCTCTGATTCCTCAATCCAAGTCGCTATCCATTACTCCACCGTGCCTCCTTTAGGTCACTTATATTCTTAACAACTGTGAATAGTACCATAGCCCATGGGGACACACCCAGCAAGGTTACCACAGGCACAGGTATATGTTCATACACCTAATACTCATGTATCTAAAACAAAATATCAAAGACAAGAGGGATGTGATAAAAGTTCAAGTCTAATAAGGAGCTTATTCCTTATTTATAACCCTTGCACTGTTTACTAATGGCCATAGACTGATAGTCAATGAAATGCAACTGAAATTAAGATGAATCACTTGTCAAAAATTAATAACAGCCTTTATCCTGTTATCTATAATAAAAATACATTTGTATCTGCTATTTAATCTTATTATTCAGAAAACTTCTATAAGTATACATATATATTCCCATTAAAGGTTTTTTTTTTTTTTTTTAAAAGAAGCTCCAGTAGAAAATTTTAAGCTTGAGGCAAAGAGATTGTTTACAGTTTCAACAGGTGCAACAATATTATTAACTTGTATAATTAAGAAAATTAAAATGAACATGTTAATGACAAGAAAAATTAAATTCTGCTTAGAGTTAAAACAATGAATTGAATAAAAGATTTGTTAGACTTGAATCAGTATTCTTAATAGTCATAAAGGAAAGTACCGATACCAAGCACTTTAGTTAAGTGTGTAAGTTTAAATATTTTTGGGTTGCTCTCTTATTATTATATCTACAAGCATAGAACACAGAAAATACAGAACAGGATTAAGTTTAGTGTGGCACTTCTGCCTAGGATCACTGGATATGTGTGCTCTACTTCAGATCAGTGCCACTCCTTGGTATTTCCACCAAGGATCAGGGTAATGTCTGTACACTCTGCAAAATGTGTTACATACACCAGGCATGTCAAATATATAGTCTTTGGGCTGCATTTGGTCCTTTCCAAGCACATCTGTGGCCTGAACAAAGGATATTAAGTTGGATATTTATCAGCCAACATTGCAGTTTTTATAATTTGGAAATTACAGTATTTAAGAAAATAAATCACCTAATTTTACATTTCGATTTATTTTAATAGAATACCAAATAATAATAGCATTAACTGCATAAGTTTATTTAAAATAATATTAATATTATCAACAATCTTTAAGTTAGTATGGTACTAAGCTATTATTTTAAAAATTGTAGCAATTATTCGATATTCTTGGTGGCTGAAAAATTAGTGAAAAAATTCTCTCTAATAGGCATGCCACCAGCCATCACACCACTAAAACAATATGGCAGCTTATTAACAGTTGTAAACAGAAAAATTTCTTTCGAAATTTCAAAAGTTTTTGCTTTTAAAGGTGAAATGTCAGCCAAAAAATGTTTTAGAGGTATTATCAAAATTGCTTTATCTCTTTTTACTGTGAGCTGTAGTTTAAATGTTCCAGTAATTTTTCAGATTCCATGTCATCAATTTTAAAAATTAGTTTTTTCCTACTTCAACCCTAAAATGTTTAGTGCATTTTCAGCTAAGAGAAAAGGAAATTGAACAAAGGGCAAGTGTTTCAAGAAAAATGGGAATTATGGTCTTTTTGCACAAAAGTGAATGAAAAAATATATAGTTTAATTAGGAACAACTCCATCCCAACACCAAAAGAGTGCAACCTGAAAAGTTATTATAAAACAAACCATCTATCTTACGATAAATATGAAGGCCCAATGTACATTTCAAAACTCAACACAACTTGACACAAAAACAGACCTTTTTTTTTTTACAAAAATTTAGAAACAGAATATTATATATATATATATATATATATATATATATATATATATATAATATTACAAACACTAACCTTTTCCGCTACAACAGTTTCTACCAATGAAGGTTTCCTCAGTCAGTGAAAGGGTCAATTGTTTTTCTATGACTATTTATACAAATATGGTATTAGTGAGAAATTTAAAATATATGAGGGGGAGGAGAGAAAAAAATAATAATAATAATAATTTGTGGTATTCTCATTTGAGTTCCTATTGCTCCACTAGATTTTTTTTTTGCATGTATTTTATTTCTACATTTATGATATTAGCAGGGAAAAAGTTAGTGTTTGTTATATTTTAGATACTAACTAGCTCTACACTTTCAATTTTTTGAACGGTGTATTGAGCACTTTTGATTTAAATATAACTGTTTCCTGGACAAGATAAACCTACTCTGTAAAAACGGTTTTATTATAGAAATCAACTTCATGTAAACTGCAATCCCTGAATTTTGGTGCATGATTTTTAACCTCTCCAGAAAAAAATTACAGTCTAACCAGTCACCAGAAAATTAATGATTTTCATCCACATCAAAAAAGTTATTTATGTATAGTGTGTCCCACTATTTTTTGCCTAAAAAACTGATAATAAAAACTATACTTGAATATATATATATATATATATATATATATATATATATATATATAAACATTAAATATAGTGGGTACACATGTTTGAGTAGACATCGGAACTTTGTTTTTTTTTTTGTGTAAACTGTGAAATTGAAAGTTTATATATATATATATATATATATATATATATATATATATATAATTCTGAAAATCACATTGAAGTGTGAAACTGACAGTGACCACCCAGTGTTGATCCACACTATATATATATATATATATATATATATATATATATATATATATTTATTACATTCAATAGAAAAATAAATTTTAACTTCCCAATTATATGTTCCAAGAAAGAAAACAATAGTTCTAACCAAAACCACTTGTAGATGATTAGCATTAAAGTTTTCATTTTTGAATTTAATGCTAAGAACTTTTTCTTTGAATGACTTACAGACATTATTATTATTATTATTACATGTAAGAAGATCATATTATCTTCATAGTCGAAAGCGTTTTCTAAAACCCACCCTGCTTTCGTGCATAATCACTGAAGCCATGTTGCAACAATGAATCTATCATCGTTGTATAGCAGTATGAATAATCTTAAATGTCACCACAACCTCTACCCATTAACATGATCTCACACGGTTCTATTGATAAAACCTCCATAGTAACTGTTGTTGCAGACAGATTTTTACAATAGCTACCATCTCGTACCAATAATTCTGTTTCTAATATTTTATATTCCATTGGTTGTCAGCGTGTTGTTCCAATACAAACAATCACTGTAGCAATTATATTCTCACCTTAGGCACCTATAAAACTTGTGTTACCATTATTAGAGCATAAAACCAATTATAAATAGCTCTTTTTATTTATTTTGGTTCGCATTGCACCTGTCTTCATATCAATATAAGAACTATGTACATTTATATAAATAATGTTCATTGGTTTCTTTTGGAAGGTAAACTGGAAAAGGTATTTGGTACATTCCTTTCTTATTTCTCATTTGCATCAGACAAATCTGCATGAACACATTGTGGAAAGAGGTATCCATTTTTAATTCCTTCACTGGACACATATAAAATGATTTTTCTTAAAGTAATATCAATACCTTTTGAAATGTCTACTTGGCATGGGTGATCATTTGGGAATACCAGGGGCTGTAAGCTTGGATGTGCAGATGGTGTTATAGTTAGTGGATTGAAAATGGAAATCAGAGAGCCACTGGATTTGTTATATTCACTTATGTGCAAATACCCTTAGAAAATGTATGAATCCATCTCTTCTTCCCCCAGCTATGAGTTAATTAGTAGAATTTGTTCAGTAAAAATCATTATCTCCCCCAAATTCTCAGAATCTAAAAATATTTTCTGGCTTTAAATAACCTGCAAAAGATTGATAAGCTGTAAAACACACTGATTTATAGGTTCCTCAACACTGAGAACAGGCCTGAACGTACATCATGAGCTTGAGTAAACATATAAAATAAATGCCAACAATATTTGTCTTTTCTTCTTATCACATCAAATATCATGCATCATCAGGATTAAATTTGTTAAGAATTTTACCTGCAGGGAAAAATCGTCAATCAAAAAAACAAAACAAAAACAAAAAAAAAACAGAAAAGAGATTTTTTTTTTTTTAGATATATATTGGTTTTATTAGTTTGGTGCAAAATAATGACGTAATAATGTTGTTTTTTGATGTTAAAAAATACGTCAAAAAACAACATTATTACGTCATTATTTTTGCACCAATCTAATAATTAAAACCAACTGATTATATACAGGATGTATTTTAAAGCTAAAAATGAATCTTCTTTACTGATAATTTTTAATAAAACAGACAAAACAACTGATACCATAACTAAATCCTGTTGACTTCCTTGTATCTTCCATTTGTGCTAGACTTCATCTAGTAAACAAGACTTTCTATGTCTTCTAAAGAAGAAATACACCCCAAAGAGTAAATTACAAACTGATGTGAAAATGTATTACTTTGTTATAATGTATCTGAAATAAATGAAGACCCCCCACCATATACAAAAAATAATGAGTTGTAAAGAATATTTCAAAAGCAACTTGGAATGCACTTAAAAAAAAAGAAAAGAAAAGAATACAAATCAGTTTTACTTAAAATTGTGGGTTGGCATCAGAAAATGTTAGCAATAATTTTTAAAAATCAAGTTCTGTAAGTAAATGTAACATTTCAATGTTTAGTTTATTCAGTTTAATGGCATATCAACTTTGAAGTGTTATTAACATTTCCATGTATCAAATTTCAAAACGTCTTAAATAGTAAAGGTAATGTTTTCTTCCTTATAAAGAAACATTTAGCAAGGAACCAGTGCAATTTTTGGTTGAAATTTATAAAATCTTTCTATTAAAATAATTTTTATCAATTAAAAATCACCCTTATATCACTCTTTCAAGTATTGATTCTTAACCTTTTGTTTGAAGTAGTGTGTGGAACATCAACATATTGATTATATGTTTTATTTCCTCTTTGAGAAATATGTGATATCCTTTTTAGCTGTTTCTGCAATTTAAAGTCCTCAAGTGATGTGGTTTCTGCTATTTGGTATAGTTCTTTGTGATTCTGTAGCAACAGTTGTTAAGCTTTGAAGAAGAGTATTCCTCACTGTAACCTACAAGCTTCATTCCTTTGAAGCCATTTTTAATCTTTGAGAAAGTGGTTGTAAACAGCTGACTGTTTAGATCTTTCTGAAGGAGTCTGGCACCATGCATGACATCCATATGAAAGTGTTGATCTGAAGAAACTATTCAAGAACATGAGTTTTTAGATTAATGTTTTTGTTTTGTAACTATCTGCAGTGTTGGACAAAATTACCTCCAGTACAGCCTATTCTATGTTCAGATTCCTA
The DNA here is from genome assembly GCA_963932145.1 of Acanthosepion lycidas. Lineage (NCBI taxonomy): Eukaryota > Metazoa > Mollusca > Cephalopoda > Sepiida > Sepiidae > Acanthosepion > Acanthosepion lycidas. The sequence continues at coordinate 16,685,582 of OZ010580.1, read as the reverse complement.
AATTCCTATATTAAAATTATTAATAATTAACTGATCCATACACTAAGGTATTTGAAATGTTTTGTACTGAATAATGGGTTTATAAAATCAGGTAATAAGAATTATTTTTTCATCAATTCTTAGCTGGATACACAGTATATATTCAAAGAAAGGTAAATTTGGGTCTATAAACTAACTTTATATTGCTGAGAGTGTAGCTCTGTAAAAATTTGTGAAATCTTAAAATGGCTAGATTTACACAAACTTAACTAGAACAGAGCTGCATATAGATGGATAAAATAAGATCAACAAATGAAACGCATACTATTATTCTCTACTGTCGCATTCTGATTCTAAGTAGTAGTATCCTTTTTTTGTTTCCATTTTGCTTAAAATTTCCTCATTGGTCATTTGCTACCTTCAATGCATTCTCAGCATCCTTCTGTAGGACCACATCTCTGTTGCCTCAAGTTTCCTATTCATCAGTGAGGAAATTGTCCAGCATTCGCTTGCAGGTAGAAGGATTGATGTTAGGTTGGTGCAAAAATAATATCGTTTTTGATGTTAAAAAATACGTAAAAAAAAACGGTATTAGTTTTGCAGCAACCTAATACATAGCAGTTAAACACTCTTTTCTAATGAAATTTGCCATTTTTTAATATTTTGTTTAGTATTTGGAAGGCATCTTTCCTCATTCCAATTTGCTTTTGTTTTTGGTGTTACATTTTCCAGCATCAGGATTTATGCATACATAAAGCAGACACAAATCTATATAGCAACACACCCAACTGCACTATATAAGAAAATACAAATATCTGTGTCCAAGTCAATGTACTGAAATTTGTTAAAATGTATACATTCCTATCTAATTGGCATAGATACCTGTGTATATATTGAATCTATATAGACAAAGCTATAAATATACATGCATGTGCACAAATACCTATAAATAAGCATAGAGATATGCTTATTCATTTTATAAATAATTGTATATATATATATATCAATCAAAGACTGTCCCGTTTTATTCAATGTATGAAGGACAAGCATCTCAGTTCCCAGGAACTAACAGCCATTTCTAAATAATGAATTTATTTTTCATTCAATATTTTTGTAACTTCAAATTTTATTTTTTAGAGAATAATTGTTTGACCCAGGTTTTCATGTCCTTTATCTGACGATCACAAGGGCATGAAACCCAGGTTCACAAACTCACATCAATCGAACTAAAATATATATATATATATATATATATATATATATATATATATACATGCACAAATATATATATATATATACACGCACAAATATATATATATATATATATAAGCACACACACATATATACATATATACACATGCACTCACATATATATGCACATTCACACACACACATATATATATATATATATATATATATATACATATACATATACATACATATATATATATATATATATATATATACACACACACACATTCACACACACACATATATATATCCAGTTAAAATGAGAACAAATGAAGCATTATTACACTGCCCGTAACATTTAATTTAAAAGACTGCTCAATACAGAGTAGAGCCAAATATTATTTTTCATAGGAGATTAAAACTGGAACATGTTAAAAATCGCTACATAATAGCAATCATTTTTCAACACTACAAATGTGTCTCCTCAAGCAATGGTAAATTACTGGTGAGTGAACAATTAATTTAATTTCAAAAGCAGAATACTCCCTCTTTTTTTTGAAAAAAAAAAAGGATTTAAAAGAAGGCTTGTGGGTTTTACTGTGATTAACCAACCTAATGTGATCAGCACTAAATTTAAACTAACCGAAAAGATTTGTTATATAGGTCATGACATGAAGTTATAAAGACATATGATGTTTGATTTTCAGAAGAAGTTAAAGGGAAAGAGGTAGGGAGGTAATTCAAGATAATGTTAACTGGTTATATGCTCAGTCAGCTTCCAACATAAAATTTTGTAGTTGATGATTAAAAGGCCTTCTTTCAAAAATGGTAAATAAAAGTTTAAAAAAAGGAAATCTGATCATAAATACAAATACTACTTAACTTAATATGCAACCGTTAAGAGCATCCATGTAAGATTTTAATAATACTAACTAGACATCAATACAGAGCATATTAAATCAAATGAATCTTACAAATAGAATAGTCAGTCACATTAAGGTGCAATGCAGTTCACCTACTAATGATTACTAAAGAAAAAGTATACTCATATTCAAAGTTTAACCAAATGTAGAGTTATTTTCTACGCATAACTTAGATGTGGGGCAAGGTTGAAAGTATGGGGCATCCAGTTAGGATCAAACTCACTTATTTAGTTGTAATTGTTCTAGCCAGACAAGCTTGCTAACCTTGAGGTGCCCCACCACACACACACACACACACACACACAATATATATATATATATATATATATATATATATGTAGGGTGTTATGAGGTATATTGACAGCTGACAAGTTGCTCATCAGCTTGTCTTTGTATCTCAGCCATGGGCATCCTACATTCCTGTAGCCCTTATCTAACTGGTTGTACATTAGGATCTTGGGTATCCTGTCATCAGACATTCTTAAGACATGACCAGTCCCCCGTATATGAGACTGCATGAGCAAAGTCTCAATTCCTCCAATATTACACCTGTTAAACAGGTCTATGTTAGATGTCCTATCTTGAAGGCTAACTTCACAGATGGCACACAGACAGTTCTTATGAAAAATATCCAGCTGGCGTATATGGTACCTACATGGAGTCTACGACACTGAGCTCTACAAAAGGATGGCAAGGACAACAGTTCTATAAATCCAAATTTTCGTATCCAGTTGAATACCCTGCTCATTCCACAAGTGATGGCCAAGTCTGCTGAAAGCCCTGGTAGCCTTAGCAATCCGATGCATGATTTCATCATCTAAAGATCCACTGTAGTTGACTTTGCTACCAAGAGAGGTGAAAGACTTTGCATAGTTCAGAGCTTTCTCTTCTACTTTCAATGGTCTCTCTGGAAATTTGTAGACTGGTGGTTTTTGTTTCTCATCACAGAAATACTTTGGAGTAGGACAAGGTTGGTGCACTACTTCTGTTTTCTTTATGCTAAGTATAGGACCAAAGGATTTACATGCAGCAGAGAAACAATTAGAAGTTGGGCCTCCTCAAAGGATGTCACAACAAGAGCAGCATCATCAGCAAGCAACAAATCATGGATAATTTGTGTATGAAGGTTGGTCTTGGCTTTGAAGTGCTGATGATTGAAGAGTCCACCAGTTGTTTGAAACTAAAACTTGATGCTGCTGTCCGTGTCTGCGAATGCATATTTCAGCATCACCAAGAAGAAAAGGGCAAAAAAGACAGGGGCTATGACACACCCTTGCACTTGGTGCTGTTGATGACATCAAAGGATTCTGACATCATACAATCAGACAGGATATTAGCTTTCATTCTTTCATGAAAGGAGACGATCACTATTAGCATGTTTTCTGGGATGCTGAATTTCCTCAAGATTTGCAAAAGATCCTCTTGATTCACAGTGTCAAAGGCCTTTGTCAAGTTCACAAACACCATGTACAACTAGTTTTTCTTGCAAACATTCTTTGCAACTTGATGAAGAGAAAACATGTGAATGGTGTCATGACCCGACCCGACCAAAAACAACACTGCGATTCATGATAGATGTCATCAACAAGGTGTATAATGATTCTTTTTAGAATCAGTCTAGCTAGGATTCTGCCTGCAATCGAAAGGAGTGATATCCCTTATGATTATCACAGACACACCTGAAACCCTTGTTTTTGTAGAGGTGTTTGATAGAGGCATCTTTATAATCCTGTGGGACACAGCCTGCCTTCCATATCTCCACAAAAAGGAGATGTAACTTTTTTACCAACTTTTGGCTACGATGTTTATACACTTTGGGTGGAATAGGATCCTTAGGAGTAGGTGATTTTCCAGATGAGATTTGCTTGATGTAGTCACTTACCTCTTGATATGTAGGTTCAAAAGACAACTTTAGATTTTCTGGATTTTGCACAGTTGATGTGATTGGCTTCCTCATCAGTAACCGAAGTGGTGTTTAACACAGTTTTGAAATGCTCTTTCCAGCGATCCATAACGTCTGACTTATCTGTCAAAAGAGTTTCACCATTTGCTGTGGAGATTGGAGCAACACCACTTTTCTGAGAACTGAAAACACTCTTGAGGCCAGCATAGAAAGCCTTTACATACTTTCTATCTGAAGCTTCTTGGAGTTCAGTGGCCTTTTCAGACCACCAATGCTCTTTCATGACTCTGAGAGCTCGTTGAACCTGACTTTTGCACTTCTTGTAAGCAATCTTCTTATTGGACAAGTTCTTTATGAGAAGAGTGCATTTGATCTATAAGTTGCAGAACCTCTGTATTATTGTCATCAAACCAGTCTTGATGCTTATGATGTGGTAGGCCAAGAACCTCCAAGGATGCAGAATGTGTTGCATCCTGCAGAGTCCTCCAAGATGATTCGATATAAATGGTAATGTTTACAGAATCAAGTGCAGCATCAAGTTTGTCAGAGAGCTCAATTTTTTTTAATCAATTTAAGAGCTAGTACGTTAATGTGCTTGGACACTGTAGATTTTATAACACTTCACTTTTGCAAATGCAATGTAGCTTTACTCTGCAGTAGAGCGTGATATGACAGCATATTGTGTGGAATGAACGTGTTATCTTAAAATCTTTTATGTCCTGTCTTTTGGTGATGACGTAGTCAATCAGATGCCAGTCTTTCGAATGAGGATGCATCAATGTGGTCTTACGAAAACTGGGTTGCTGGTAGAAGGTATTAGTAATACTAAGGTCAAATTCCTTGCAGATAGTGAGAAGGTGTAATCCATTCAAATTCAGTATCTGTCTATATTTCTGCGATGAAGTGTTAAGTACACTATTTACATTATTCGGAATATTGTCCTCATCTTTGTTGCCATTGGGGGAGACTGTAGTTTCACGTGCCATGTCTAATCGATGTCAGTTATCAGTTATCTCCTGTTAATTTTCCTCGCCAAGTTCTCAACCGCCTTAATCAGGTATTGAACACACTCTTTGGGTCCTGTCATTGGATCTAACTAACGCCTTTATCCACTGAACAGTCTACCCAGGGAGTGAAATAAAGGATTCAGTTCGACATTCCAACCACCTGAAGAAGGCCGGAGTGTACAATGGCCAAAATGTTGTGATAAATATGGCAACAAAGATAAGGACAATAGCCATTCAAATTCACACAACCAATACCATGGCAACCTAAAACACCCTTCCAAGAATGATAATCATTGCCAACACAAGCATTGAACTCACCTGTAAAGATTAATTTATCTTCATGTTGAACTTTGGAGATGACATCACAAAGGAGATCACAAAAATCATCTTTTTCTTGCTCTGAACTACCTAAGGTTGGAATGTAGCAGCTAACCATTGTCACATGGGTGTTGCACTCCAGATTGAGGGTTAATGTCATTATACGATCCGATACACCTTTAGGTAAGGAAGTCATTGAGCTAGCAAGGTCTGACTTGATGGCAAATCCAAACCAGATTGGCATGTCTCTTTCTCAGTCTTGCCAGCCCATAAAAACAGATATCCACCTTTTTCTTCCCTAAGCTGAGAATTGCCAGCCAGATGTGTTTCACTAATGGCTGCTATGTTGATGTTATACTACTTCAACTTGAGAGTCGCAAGAGCTGTTTTACACTCTGGTGCAGAATCATTGTCCTGGAGAGTGTGAACATTCCAAGATCCAAAATGAAAATCCTGATATTTCTTCTGATCTTTCTTGCTGTTTCGACAGCATTATTGGATAACCAGACAGTCTTTTCATGGTAGATGTCAGCAATGTGCCTAAAATGTGCTGAAACCCCATCATACCTGAATCACATATCCTCTAGGAAGATGTGGAATTGTGTTTGAAATAATGTCCCTGGAGACAGCTCCTGTAAAACATGCTGGGATAACATATGGACCTACCAGGGAGTCACCTACAATTCCAGCCCCCACATTAATTGTAAACTGATGCTGGTTTCTAGCCAGTATTGTACCATGGAGATTCCACTCTGCCCACAAAACGTTGGTTGTGTAAAATTGCTATTTCATTTCTCTCAAATGATGCCTTGTCTGTAAACAAGACTGAAGAGACAAACAACAGATCAGCAGTTTGTGCAATCATCAGCAAAAATTCTCCTGTGGTGAGTTGAAAGACGCTGCACATGTTGCAAATGACATTGGATACAGGAGCCTGCATGTGGTAGTATGAGATGTGTGACATGCTAGGGCCACATAATGCGTGCTGAGACCTGGATTGTCTCCAATAGTCTGTAGAATGTATTCTTCATGGTCAGGCATATGAGCGGATCTCAGTCTTCTTTCATCCATAGTTTGTGTCACCTCAGATCCTGTTTCAGCAACACGATGATAAACAGCACCAAATGTTGGATATCTTGGCTGCCTTTGGTCTGGAAATGCAATCTGATACAGCTATGTATACTCTTGTCCATTATCATTCATATGGGTGTATATAAGAATCATATCTGCCTTCACACTATATGAATAACCTGCCATTGTCAAATGGAACACTTGTCAGTCAACTCACTACTACACATGTTGAACGTTAAAGACAGACTAGCCACAAATATCACCGAGTCTACATGGAAACACAGTGCCATCTACTGTAAACTTTCTTTGAACTAAATAACTTGAAAACGAAGAATTTGCAGACATATTTATTTGGAGTTTTGTCCTGGTTTTGGTGTGAAGAACCTGTTTCCAATGTTTGTAAAAGCATTTTTGATACACCATATAATTTTGTGTATTTAGGCAGCAATCCTTCTTTTATGCACATTTCCTTGAAAACGACAGACAAGGTGTTTTTATTTAGTTTTTTATACAATTTTTCATGTGACCTAATATTTTTTTTTTCCAGATGATAAATTATATAAAAACTGTCTGAATGTTCTTTTTATCTGAGCGCTTTTGGCTATACATTTAGCCATTTTCAAGGATTATATTTTAACTGTTAAAATAAGAAATGGTTTGTTGTATGTTTTATAAAATGTTTTCATTTTTCAAAACACGGTCAAAATATTATGTCCATGTTCAAAGTTAATATTATTAATTGTTGGTTTGTTTTTTATTAATAAGGCTTCCATTATTTTTAGCCTTTTTTTTTTGCATGTAGATGATGTCAACAAGTATGTTATGAATAGTGTCCGGTAGGCCTCCATGAATATTTAAATGAGATCTAATTGAGCTATATGTGTGTGTGTGTGTGTGTGTGTGTGTGTATACTCATACATACATACATACATACATACATACATACATACATACATATCACACTGTTACACGCACAGAGAAAGCATTGCACACATTACATTATATAAAGTATAATCAGTCATCCTATATGACAGTTAATGCTGGACCATCTCCTTACAGATTAAGAAGAGACTTGAAGCAACAGAAAGTTGGTTCTACAGAAGCATGCTGAGAATAAGATCAACTGAACACGTTAACAACAAAGTTTTAGAGAAAATGGAAACTCACTAGTACATACGTTAAACATTGAAGACAGAAGGGCCACAAATGTACATGAATGACAAATGTAACTCAATTTACATAGCAACACAGCATCATCAATCATAAATAAAATTAATAACTCAAAATCAAAGAATTTGTGAACATGTTTACATGGACTGTTGTCCTTATTTTGGTGTGAGGAACCCACCCACAAAGCTTGTAAAATTATTTTTGATCCCCCATCTCTATCTTTCTCTCTCTCTCTCTATACATATATATATACACACACACACACATATATATTTCTCCAATTTCCCAAAATGATGTTGTAATTAAATAAGGATACTTTTCATTTTATACATATGTCCCTGATATTTTCAGCATTCTTCTATAATTATATAATTGTACATTTTGCTGTCGTCTCTCCTCATAAAAATTCAATTCTAGACTTTTGTCAAGTGTAGACATAGAAATAAAGTGAGAGAAACCTGTTGAGACAGAAGTAATACATCGTTAATTTATTTTATAGAAGCTGTAGACAGTTGTTAAAATTACCAAGAGAGTCTTCATAAGTAGACATGGGATAAATATGAGCTTATATTCAGAGGTTATTTATGGATTTGAACAATCCTAACCTGTGTGAGAGTAATTTAGAGAATACATGAAATTTTAATGTGGATAATGAAGTTGTCATGTCACTGTCACAATGAAAAAATTTGGAATTAAAATAAAATTAATTGAAACTTCTAGAAACAAAAAGATACATAAAATATAAAGTGATGCTGGCAAAAAAACAAAACAAAGAAAATGAATTTGGATACTACTTAAATAGATTTTTCCATTTATAAAAAATAGGGAAAGGTTTTTCAAGGAAATAAATTTTTGTAAATTAACATTTATTAGATCTTCCTCAAGTCGTGACATTTTTCAAAATCAATAAATTTTTCAAAATTTTTTCAGAAATGGACCATTTATTTAAGTAGGATTAGAATTTGTTGCAGTTGTTTGCAAGCAACTGGTTAACTGCATAAATAAAACAATCTACTCCCCACAGATTAAATAAAGAGTTCAATTTGAAATTCTCTGAAGGCTACCCGAATCAGGAACCTACAAAATGAAGACCAGAGAGCACAATGGCTGAAAAGTTGTGATAATAGCAACAAAGAGGACAATAATTTTATAATTATATTTTTTTTAACAAAGCTATGTACTAAAAATTTATAAAGCAGATTTATTTTAGCCTAAAAAAAAAAAAAAAAAAAAAAAAAAAAATTGAAGGAAAATGTACATTGTGAAGTGTTTTCTTTTTAGCACCAAGTGAAATAGATTGTTTTTAAAAAAATAAAAATAATACAAAAAAAGCTAACCATCAACTAATGATGGAGGAGGTTGCTGAAAATCTGTTATAAACTGGATATGCTGATTAAATGACAGCACAAGACTTCAATCTTCAGGAGTACAACATTTTATTAACTCCTTTGATATTTCAGTGACTGCTTGCTGGTAGAGCCCTCAACCATTGTTCTTACATTCTCTCTGTCTGTAATGTTTGAGAGACTGTTCAAGACTGTCAGAGACAGTTGTTTATATCAATGTTTCTCAACCTTATTCTTAACATGTGGGAAAAGCGAGTAAGTGAAACTTCACATCTTTCCAGAGTAGTGGCTAATTTTCATGCATGTCTTCATTCATCCACAGCTTCTGGTATCCTCCACACTTGAGCTTCTGTGTTATTTTGAATTTCAATGAAACTTTCTTGTAGGGTGATATCAACTTTAGATGCATCAATAATGATGGGATCCACAAACCAGTGTGGCACTGTCATTTGGAGTAGATCAGAGTAACGAGTTTTCCTATCATTATGTAACTGCTTCAAATGATCAACACACACTGCTAGGTCATCATCAAGCAGCTTGGTGGATATATTTGCTAAGGAAACTGTGCAAACACCTGTCTCCCAAGGTTTAACCAGAACAGCTTTAGTTTCCCATTAAAGGCATTAATTGCCTCCTTGCAGGAAAATTTGTTCAGGAAACTAAAAGTGGCCATTTTGCATAGATCAGATGAAAAAATTACAATAAATAAATATTTAGTTAACAAAATGGCCTAAATTAATTTAATATTTAACTTAAATAATAAAATTTAATATTTTAAATAATAATTATTAATTACAAAATACCCCATATATATATTTTGTGTGTTCTAAATTTTCCGTGCCCCTTCCTGCCTCCCTGCCCCCATTTTTCAAACTTGGCCATGTGGCACCTGAAAATATCACATGACCCCCAAGGGGTCCATATAGCCCACGTTGAGAAACCTTTATATAACTGCATGTATTACTAAATCTTTTGCAAATCTTAAAACTAGTTGCAGATGTGAGGTCACATACTATTCCATTCAGTGGCCAGGCATGCACCTATGTGAAATTTATTACAAATGTTTGGTCTATCAGGGAATTATTGTATTATATGAAATGTTATCACTTAACTGACACCGAAGGCCATGAAAAGTACAATTTTAAGAGTAATAGAACAGGTGATATACTCTGAGCTTAGACATGTACAAGGAAATTCATACACCAGATATTAAACAAAATCTAACAGATTATTGGCCACTTCATTTCCAATAAAGTCAATTAGCCCAAGGAATTGTGATCAATCAAAAAGTATTGGGGCTTTATTTTATTTCATTTGTTTTATGTAATGAAGACATGCAGGAGGTGATAACTAGGATGAGACATTATATAATTCTTTTCATATATTAGGATAGGATAGAATTCTTTTCAAGTTATATGATGAGTTATCTAATTCTAAATAGGATGAGGCACATTATATAATTCTTGCATAAATGAAAACAATCTAACTGTTTATGATGTTCAACAGACAACACATGTCGATTATTGCCACACTGTTTCTCAAAGAAATTATGTTTTGGGACAAGATTGTTTCATGGAAATAGCCATGTTGTGACTTGTCTTTCTTCTTGTTTTCTTGGAGGAAATAAGACAAATAGAATATTACAAGATGATGTCTTATTTTCACAGAAGTAGTAAAATATTGGCCATTCAAAATAGGAAAAGTCTGTCATTTTTTAATGAATTTCATGATGGAAAATTTCCTTTCCTTTATGTCCAACTGACATTGGTGCTATTACTTGCATTTCCTGATAATAAATTCATTAACCTGACGAAAAAGTTTATGATAGTCATGGAATTGATTTTAGTAATTAATAGTCACAACAGATAATTTTGGCAGCAATATTTTTCCATGTCTTCCTCTACTTCTTTTGAGTGTTCTTCTGGTAGAAGCGCAGTCTATAAATAAAAACAAAAACTAATTTTGTTTTAGTGATATAAAAGGCCAAAGTTTCGGTGCCATTACGGATATTCATAATTAATACCACGTCAGAAATCAAGCAAGTTAACCATTGTTCTTTGAGCAGGTGGGCATTATCAAAATGAACATACGGTTTACTGGAAAAAAACACAGAGTTGGCGATGTTTTGCTTTATGTTACCTTTCAATTATTGTCTTACACAATGTTTTCATACAAATATATTTTCATATCCGATATTTGTTTTTATAGAAAAGTAAAGCTAACATAGATTGTATGTGAGTGTGTGTGCGTACACGCACACACACAAACATGTAAGGAATAAAAAGTAGCATAACGGTAGAAGATAGTGACAAGCATGTGTGTGTTTGTGTGTGCGTCTGCTTACATGTATGATACGAAGCTAGTTTCATATAGCATTAGTGTCACGTGTTGAATACTTACCAGGTTCCTCAGCATTGAGGTCCTGTGACAGACTAAGCTAAGGAAATACCTATTATAGATGAAAATATCTAACATAATAGTCATGCCAAAAATTTACTTATAGTTAATTAATATTCAATTAGCAAACAAATACTGGTAATCTAATTACTAATTTATCGAACACGGTTAAATTACAAGCATTTTTTTTACAGTTATATTTCTTTTGCTTTAAAATTATCAGATAGGTAAAAATTTTATGAACCCATGTAAGTAGATATAGAGTTTTATATGAATATATAGACAGGAATGAAAATTCACACACATATAAACATTATATATGTATATTTATATACAAAGTTCTATCAAAAATATTGGTACTGTTGCTATGGTAATGGAGCTAAGGTATGCAGAGTGAAGCTGCCTGGCACAGACAGACTTTGAACTAAGTTATAACATTTCAGCTATGACAGTTCAAAGAGCAGGGAAAAAAAAGACTTGAAAATGAAATTGTACATGGAACCTGTAAGGCACCTTTTTACTCCAGGACAGAAAGTTAGGTTAGAGAGGGTGAATATCATCTTGAATAAGTTGGAAAATGATCCTGGAATAATATATATTTGTACTTTATTTCAGTACTTCATGAGCTTCCAACCCTTATCTAGGATTAATTAATGATGAACACGTCATTTTTGTTTTGTTTATGATCGATTTCATCACAGCATTTCTGTTAAGCTTGGAGAGTAATTGTGCATTCTTATTGCTCAGAGTCCAATAGTGCTGTAAAAACCTTAGAGAATTCCAGTAAGATATCTTTAATCATTTCTAAGATTCAGAGCTTAATTAACAACTGGACAATTTTACTGTTACACTCATATATATGTATTTAAACTTTTCACCCCAATCAATGGAGGAGTGCCACTAGTACACAAGTGGTTTGAGTAAAGAGGCATGAAAGTGGAAAGGATGAAGAGAAGGATGGGGAATAGATCAAGGCATCTGTAGATGTCAATTGACATTGCATTTGAATAGCTGGGGATTATAACTATCAGGGAAGGAAGTAAGAGGAAGGGAGTTCCATAGACGAGAAGTGAGAGACATGAAGCTATTGGAGTAGACAGCTACATTTAACCGTTCATATATATATATATATATATATATATATATATATATATATATATATATATATATATATTAGCTGCTCATTTCAGAGTATGGCCATCTGCTACAGTGGTTAGCTAATCACTATTGCAGACATCTGCTCATGTACATTTATATTTGTTCAACACTCACAGAGTCAACATACTGCTACTATGTTGAATGGACCTTAGTTACAGTCTCTGAAGGAGAGCATATAATCTGGTGTGATCATAAGTTTTGAACAAGGTTATTACACTTAAATCTTGAGTTATAATGACTTATAACTTTGTGCTAGTACAACCATTGATGGTTTCTGACAAAACAGTTTCCTCTACCAAATTTTATTCACAAGGCTTGTATCAAATTGTTCTATGATTGTCTTTCAAGGTTGATATTCTCAAGAGATCAGCTTCTTAACAAATCAGCCATGATGAGATTTGAATCCAGGTCAGGATATAAATGTTCTAACCACTTATGTGAGCACATAGCTAAATGGTTGCAATGAGATTATATATATATATATATATATATATATATTTTCATTTAATATTTATTATAAAATACAAAGAAGAATCTGCAATGTTATTGGTCCTAACTGGGCATCTCAGATTCAGTCATTTTTCTACAACCATAATGTAGCTTCCCATTTTTTAGAAATAGTTTCATGGTAATTGTTCTGATGAACTTTCCTCTATGGTACCTAGACTTTATGAATTTAAGTCCAGTAATAGATTTGTGGCAAGGTGTCATCATTTTAAAGTTGAAATGGCTAGATGTAACTGTAAGTTTTATGCTAACAGTTTTTTTCTATCACAATTCTTGCTTGTGGAACTTTCTTCTGCGTTCTTGCTTCCTAAAAATTTATCTTTTGTTTTCCTAATTCCTGTTCATTTATTATTCTCACTCCTTAATAGTGTTTTTTTTTTTTAATTTTTTTTTTTTAATATTCTCTCACATTCAGTAACCACATTTGTCTTAGTGGCTTGGTTAGGGTGAAATGATTATATATATATATATATATATATATATATATATATATATATATTTGAAAATGTATACTGTGGTAGCAAGAGATCAGTTAAACATTTTTTTTTAATTTTATCAACAAAGTTTGTTTATTTAATATTTTTTATTACATGTTCCCATTTGGTGTATAGCCATTACATATCCAGACTAGACTTATAAAGAAACTATCTGAAGTTAATGTTTTGCTTGAGAATTTTTTACCATTATTAACAATGTTAATGTAACCAGTTACTATTGGTGATTTTTTTCAATTTTTATTAATGTCATCCTGGTATGTTTAGAAAACTTATCATTTTAATTTAAATGTACACATAAAAATTGAGAGTGACATCATGTTCAGGACATTTTGTTACTCTGTGTAATGAAAGGATATATATTACAATTTTTAAAAAAATCAGTCTGCATGATGTCACATAACTTGACATCACCTAAAGATTTATGAATGTTTCCTATTTGTTCTTTATTCTATCATTCTGTCAGAATCCAATATGTATTTGATCTGTCTCTCTAATATATATATATATATATATATATATATATATATATATATATATATATAACAAATAGAAACGTAAATAGATAAGACAAGCTGAAAACTTGCACAAAAATAAATGTAGATTAAAAATTCTTTGGTATTCTTCAGGATACATTACTAATATAAACTTTATTTATTGCAAGAGGATCTAGAAATAAGTTGCAGGAATATACAAAAATAATTTTCAAGAGAGTTTTCAGTAGAACTGAATGAAATTGTGTATATATTATATATAAATATAAAGAAGTCATCACCAGAGGCAACAGTCTGTTTCAGGCCATGTCCATCGTGTTTTTGCTCGTATTTATTTATACAGGTCAGTGATGCATTGTGTATAGTCTATTGTATTGCACTGTGAGTAAATCTATTGTGTTATTCTAACAGTTATTTTGGTAGGTGGTAACGGTTGTGTTTCAAATTATTCTAGGGGCTAAGTGACCTATAAATATAACATACCATAAACCCATAAATATAGTATATCTTAAAACTATGTTCTATCATTCATATATATACACACACACACGATTGCATCGAGGTGTAAAACACACTATAAAGGAAAAACAAATATGTTGGCGAAACCAACAGACACCTTGCCAAAAGACCTAACATCCTAATCAAGAAAAAAATTAAAAAAAAGCAAAGGAAAAAGAAGAAAAAAATCTAAAAGCAAACACCTACCTACTCAGTAAAGAAAAGTGCTCAACACCTAGATTAGCTAGACAGATCATGTGAGCATGTAATTTGGATAACGACTTGGGCTATATATTATATATATATATTATATATACGAGAAAGAAAAATTTTTCATACTCATACATCAGTATTTTCCACATTACTTCAAACAAAAGGTTAGGAATGAAGCCTCCATCAATACTGGAAAAAGCAAACAAATCTTCCTGAAAAATAGTTTTAAGCAAAAGTTTTTTTAAAAGTTTCAACTGACAGTGGTACTGACTGCTCAGTCAATGAATGCTGAATGTTTCCTTATAAGGAAACAACTTATATTACTATTGGTATTGTAAGTAGAGAGAAATAGCAGTTCATCATATAAGAACTCAACGCTTGCTGATCTAAAAAAAGAAAAAAAATATCACTGGCACTAGTGGGTAATACATAACCATCTTAGATATCTATAACCCAGAGAAAAACAAAGCCATTTCCTGTATAAATATGTATGTGTTTGTATGTGTGTGTGTGCACACAGACATACTCACACAGATTTCATTTTTTGTGCCTATAGAACTCCATATTTCCAGACATCAGTAACCATGCATTGTTGTATTGTGAACTCCTGCAGGTTACATGTAAGCTGTAACAAATACAGTTGTTCTATGAGAAACAGATTTACGGTGAATGCAATTTTCTCACCTTTCCAAAGCAGTGAACATACATGCACAATAACGAATCAATGATGCATAGCATGTGACTTCAATTCCAACAGAACACTGTTGTTAACATCTTAACATGTATACGCATCAGGGTTGGTAGGAACCATCCACTTAGAGATGAGTTCAGCCAACTGAAATACATTATCTATATTATGTATCTTTAATAATGCCCATGACACCAGATAATAGGCAGATGCTTATTCAATAGAAAAGGAACCTACACTGCAGAGCTCTTGCATACCAAATATATCTACTGATAAAGACACAACTGACATTTCTACTTGTATATTCAACACGGGCTCAAAGTTAATGTATTTACTTATATATTAAATATTGATATATATCTTTTCATTTTATGTTACAGGAAAGAAAACACATCTAATATATTTTCATTTTGTACACACATTTTATATGTGTGTGCATATATTTCATTTTGTACACACATTTTATATGTGTGTGCATATAATCATGCAAGCAGTAATGAAAAATTCCTGGTCTGATTGAGTTCCTAAAAATCTGATCAAACATCCACACATTTTTTTTAAAAGGCTTCTTATACAGGCCAAGAACTTTTCAGCACCCCCTCATATAAATTTTATATAAAAAAAACACATAATTTTAAACAAAACATTAATAATTACTATTTATTATATATATATATATATATATATATATATATATATATATATATATATATGTGTGTGTGTGTTCACAACCGCCTAAGAAAACACCATATATGTGGGTGTGTGTGGGTGCATATATATGTCATACAACACTTGTAAAGACAGAAAAAATGTTATTGACATCTATATGGATCATGCAGAGTTTTTTCTATAAAGTTACGCATTTTTATAATAAATTGGCAAGAAAATGTATAATTATCACACTCATTTGAAACATGCAAAAATATTATATATATATATATATTATAATAAAAAGAAAGAACAGAAAGATATATAATCTGGTATTCTTATTGAAATTTTTATTTTTACAAAACAATGCTCAATGTAAATTTACAGAGCATAAATATATATATTTATACACACAGTATCTATTTTTGAAGGTAATTTTATCTTTACTGCAAATATTAAGCACAAATATATTAACGTATATTTTCATATTTTAGAAACTTGTTTTTGTTTAAGAATGAGTATAGATCATAAATATGTAGTCTCATACAGTTATTAGCTGAATTTTAACCTGGATTTTCAACTGTATATATATTTAATAGAGAAGTAAGTAAGTATTAACAAGGTAAGAGAATATGGTGAAAATTCTTTGCTATGTAATTATAAATTCTTTTTATATTGTTAGTCTATGAATGCATACATATGTAATTGTGATTATATACATGAACAAGCATACACAATTTTATCTTTTTTTACAGACACTTTTCAAACATTTTTAAAAAAAAAATAAAAGACCCAGTAACAATAAATCATTACAATTATTTACTGAAGTTTTCAAATTCAAACATACAAAGGACTTTCAGTGGCCTTCCCAACTCAAGTTTTTAACAATTAATTTTTTTTCCCCTTCTCTTCAGAAGTGATTTTTAAATCGATTTTAAATATAAAGAGTATAGTAAATTTGGAGAATAATACAAGCCGGTAATCAGTATTAGATGAAAAAACAAATGTTGGCAATATTTTGATGTTTATGCGAATAACTGCAAAATACAGTAAATGTATTCATATAAAAATGTATGAAATAATGATGTGTATCAGTTAAGCTTACAGAACTGAAAGACCTTACGTTAATGCTAGTTGAACAGATAAAGCTCATTCACAAAGGTTTATTATTTACAATACACAGGGTGCGATAGGTAAATTGTCGCCATTTCGTATTTTTAATTTCATGCATGTGCATTGTTTTTGAGTTTGTCAACTGCACACAGTATAGTAGGGTCAGTTGGGAACCTTCTGTAATAAAATGAGCTCCATAACACAATTCAGTCCACCAGAAATTTGGAAACTATGCTATACTGCTTGCCTTTTACACAGGGTGTTTGGGTGTCAATCTGAGGACAGTGCAGTGGATTCGGAAGGAGTTGGGTGAGTCTAGCAGTGATCATGAAAGTACAGCAGCTTGAAAAACTCAGTCTGATCATTCTTATAAGAAAAGAACTTCTAAAATAGAAGCCTACATCAAGTGCTTTGAGGAGGTGGTGCTATCCAGGGTCAAGAGGGTGTCAGGAAGGACTCTGCACCATGCCACACAAGCATGAGAACCCAGTCATAGCTGTCAGACAATTTCCGTGACCACATCACACCTTACATCTGGTCATATAACTCCCCAGGCTGCAACCCCTTTGGTTATTATGTGCAGGGGTGAGGGTGAGTTGAGAGAGAGAGAGAACAACAAAAATCCTTGTAATACCAAAGATGAACTGAAGGCAGTGATTATGGCAGCATTCACCAACTTAAACAAAGAGGCTGTCCAGAAGAGTTGCAGGTGATTCCAAAGTTGTCAGTAGACCATGCTTGAAGCCTATGGTGATTTTATTGAATAAATTTACTCTTTAGTATTTAAAGATATTTTTGTGTTATTTTGGTAAATATATCTGTTAAAATGAGAAGTCAGTGTTATTTTCGTTTTTGTGTAATTTGGATGATAATTTATCCATTACACTATATATATATATATATATATATATATATATATATATATACACACGCACATACATATATAGGTGTATAATACACACACACACACACACACATATGTATATGCACACAAAGATATATGCATACACACAGATATTATCTAAGTTGTATGGACATGAGTTTGTGACACTGGGTTTCAGGCTTTTGTAATCATCAGACAAACTGTCTGATGACTGCAACAGTGTGAAACCCAGGGTCACAAACTCATATCCATACAACTTATTATGTTAGCTATATCACTGGTATTGAACGCTTTCCACTTAGCACTGTGCATATATATATATATATATATATATATATATATATATATATATATATATATATACACACACACATATGTACAGAACATGAATTTTGAAAAGTTTAGCCAGAATTTTGACTGAAGTGTACATCTTATTTGAAAATTGGAAAGTACAAGAAAAAATTCTGTCTAATAGACATATCAGTTGAATTTGGAGATATATCTGAGTGAGAAAAAGCAAATATATTTTTGTTGGTATGCAAGTTTTCATTGTAGTGTTAATATATATAATGTGATGTGTATATGTATATATGTGTGTATATATATATATATATATATATATATATATATAGTATTTGATAGATAAAATTTAGGAGTCTCATTATGGTTAACAAGCTAGTCTCTCTGACCATTATTACATTGATTGTTTTTTTTGTTTTTTTTTTACATTTTATGGATTATTTAAAGTGAAAACATATTTCAAATTACAAGTGATTACTTACAGTACCAAGTGTTCCTATGTAGTCCTACATCTAAGTATTGACCAGGCTTGACATTGCTTAACTTCAGTGATTGAACAAGCAGCAGCATTTTCATTGTGATTTGATTGTAGGTAATTACCAAATTAGTAATTTCTTTTTTCTCTCTTTTTTTTTTATTATTAATTTTTCACCCTAGGCCCATGGTCCACTCAAGGTAGAGGGCTACTGACTGAGTTTGATGCATGCAAGAAGAAAAAGTAAGAAGTGCACTTTAAGAAGATATGTAGGAAGGATAATGGTTAACCCTAAACTTGAAGAGGTTAAGATTGTAGTAATTGGCAAAGTATACACTTGGAAATTTGTTCCACAAAAGAGCGATTATTCAGAAGAAACTGTTGAAATGGAACTTCTTCCTTACTAACAGAATATGAAGGGAATAGGAATGACTTGTCCCAGTGTACATGGCAAGGCAGGTCTTAGGATCTGAAGATCAGGGTTGGTAGAGCTGGAGAACATCAGTCATGGAAATAGTGAAAGAGTAGGAAGAGGCTTGTGACTTTTCATCTGCAGGGAAAGGGGTTGTAGGCTAGAAAATAACTCAGCTGTCACTGGATTTCTCACATTTATGACCTCATGCCAAAACTAAGCTCTGCCTCATAAATATTTATTTAATGCATGAAATTTGGAACATTCCAGATTCATTGATGAAAATCTTACAACATTGAGAGCCTCCATGTCCCTGTAATCTTGTATGAGAATCTGCCACTTAAACATTTACATATTTCAACACTGTGAGAAACAAAATTTATATATATATATATATATATAACACATATATAAATGCATATGTTTGAAGGCGAAAATATCTATGTAAAGATATGGATTATTTTGGCATTGACCTTTGTACTATTTATAATATTAATCATATAAAAATAAAAAAAATTCTGCACATCAGAAAATACTAAGAGTGTATAATATGCAAGGGTTTTTTTTTTTTTTTACATTTGTTGATCCTCTGAAGGCAAGAAGTGACATCTATTAACCTGTTTCTAAAATAGTAGGTAATAAAAAGTTGTGTTTACATCTAAGGCTAAATAAAAGTCCCCTGTAGCCAACAGTCTAAATACCTATACAATATGTAATCTGAAATCATAGCCTTGAGCATCAAATTATTCATAGGCGACATTGGTGTAAAGTTGAATTCTTTTTCAGTTCCATTTCTATTTGCCGAGATAGTCACTCACTCTCTTATTTTCACACAAATACAAAATGAGAGGGAGAGTAAAAAGAGTTTGAAGATAACGTAGAAATATGAATAATGACTATGTTAGTACATAATAATTTCTAACAGTTTTTGGCCATGCTGATAGCAAGTCAGAAAGAATATATATATATATATATATATATATATATATATATATATATATATCCATCTATTTTTCTATCTAAGCACAGAAAGTGAGAAAATAAATTATGAATAACCAATACATTTATGTATATTCAGAATTAGTCACAATATCCACATTTTTCTCCTTATATATATGTTGCAGAAAAAAATGTGGATACATAAGACAAATTGGAAAATAAAAATAAGTTTTCCAAATTGTCTTGCTGCATATACTTGTGTATAAGTTGACCTTGCGTGTAGCGCAACTGATTTTTTTGCATGAATTTTTACCACCCCAGGAAAGATTTACCTGTACATTGTGCAACCAGTCACTGAAAATGCATGATTTTTAAAATCTACAAAAAATGACCTGTATATAATGAAACCCCCTATTTTTTAAAAAAAAAAAAAAAAAAAAAAAAAAAAAAATCGCAATATATACAGTATATATTTACCATTCAATTAGATTCTCATAGAAATTTATAATCATTTTATTAGGTTGGTGCAAAAATAATGACGTAATAATGTCGTTTTTTGACGTATTTTTAACGTCAAAAAACTGACATTATTACGTCATTATTTTTGCACCAACCTAATATATATATATATATATATATATATATATATATATATATATGTATTAGATATAAGTATTGCACAGTGTGCGCCGGTGGTAATAAAACAATCAACTGATGATTACATCATTCATACAACCAAGAGTTGCGCTACTGTTAAGCAAAAAAATGTGTGTGTGTGTGTGTGTGTGTGTGTATATATTGAAATGTATCTTAAAATTGTAAGACTCACCCAAAAATACAAATCTATACTGTACAAACAAATCTCTCGTTAAACTATTCTGAATTTAATCCAATATAACAAACCCTTTATATGCATTTAAATGATCATATAAACTTAAATCACCTTCTCATTGAACAGTATAAATATATCTGCATGTTCCATTAAATATGAAGGACAAAGAATATCTTTTGAGGTTATTTTTTAATTTTCTAACATTTAAGATATAAAGATATATATATATATATATATATACACACACACACACATCTTTACCAGCTGCACATTTTATTCAAGGGAAGACGATGTAAATATTATACTGCATCCAATGTGCTTGTATTATGACTAGGGGTCTAACTATCAAAACAGACATCTATAAGGCTTAGATGATTTACAGTGGGTGGTAGTCCTCTAAATACACTTGTATACTGTGTGTTTTATAGCTCAGTAATTACAGTGTGTGTGTGCATCTGTCTGCCCATCAGCCTCTCTCACACACATTATATATATATATATATATATATATATATAGTGAGTGAGAGAGAGAGTGTGTATGTAATAGATAGACACATACATACAATGTATTACTTGACTACTATTCAAATTAATGTACAAGAATGACAACATATTTATACACAAGACAATTTTATGTCAATAGTGCAAGTGTATGCCTGTGTCTCATGTGGCCTCTTTAAGCTGATACATAGCCAACTACTACTGTAGTAAAGAACAGAAAAGCAGTGATGCTGTTGGGTGGTGTTGACAGGTTTCAGCTTAAGCAAGTGTGCCTTAGTCGATCAATTCTTTGGCTACTCATAGCTGGTTCTCAGTCTACTGGTATGGCCCAAAAAAAAAAAGAAAAAAAAAAACTGTTTGCCTCGCCCACACTGACCACTACATTTCAACTGTGAGTCAGCAAAAAGAGAAAATTAACAGAAGAGAAATATTTCCCTACTGTTTCCTTAGAAATAATTTAGGATATTCATTTTAAAATTATTTAACTTTATCCATCTATATAAAAATATAAATTCCCTTATTTGTACACATATTCATAAACATGTATTAAACATAGAACATGTGTGTTTGTGTGTGTGTATATATATATATATAATGTAAATAAAATACATTATGTATGTGTTCTGTATGTAGGTACATAGAATTCAATAATATGTATCATATATTGCTTGGATTCCGGAATAAAAATGCCTAAATGTGGGACAGCCTACAAGTCAGTAGTAGTCAAGTTTTAAGGGTAATGTGCTGTTTGAACATGACCAATCCCCTTTCAACCAAGCATTTTCAGGCTATGGCCCACTGAAGTAGGAAGATGAGACCAAAATCTTGAGATCATAAGTTTTATCTTGGAGCTTCCTTCTCCACAGGCAAATAACCAAGCTACCTGTAGAGATCTGCTACTCCTTTGAAACAGTATATGTTTTACAGTAATGTTCACCCTGTATAAGGCCAGTGGGGGGGATGAGGTAGAGGGTTATGTTAGGAGGCAGCTCCTATGAAGAGGAAGATAATAGTTAACCCTAGACTTCAAGAGGTTAAGATTGTAGTGATTAGGGAAACATACACTTGGAAGTCGGTTCCAGAGAACAGTGGTTTGTGGGAAGAAGCTTTTCAAGTGGAACTTACTTTACACCAATGGAATACAGAGGGAATGAAGGTAGTTTGCTATAATGTAAGTGGCATGGCATATCCTTGATGTAAAGATTAGAACTGGCAGAACAAAGGAATATAGTTCATCCGAGCACTTTCCATGAAAGTAGCGATAGAGAAGTAAGATATATAATTCTTGTGTGTGTTCTTATAAGCAAATTAGTCATGAAAAATATGAATATAACAAAGAAAATATTTCCCCTTTTATAAATATTCATATCCTTAAAAGAGTGACAAACACTGTAAGAAAAGAATTATTCTAATTTCTACAATATGAAAGAAAATCTGAACTACCTATAGGATTATAGATATCTTGGATTTTACAAGTATAAATATGGAATGCAAAACATTTGCTGGAAACTCTAAATGTAATATTAAGAAAGTTTATGTAACATAATACATACTATTTTTTACTCCAAATGAATATTTACTAATTATTGATATTATTTGGAATTAAATATTTTTTTTACCAATAAATAACTGTGAGAAAGAATCAGAATCATTCTTTTTTCTTTTAATGTGCTGTGTCCTTTCAGGGCACAGGTGATCATGGCTCTCTACTTCCCTCTATTCCTTGTGACTCTCAATAGGTTTTGTCCTTCTGCCACCTCCCCCAGACCACTTGCTCAAGCCTGCTAGGTATGTCATGCATTGCTTTCCCTTGTCTCTCTTTCCTTCTATTTGACTTGTGAGTATCAGATTTTCCTGGCCCTCCTTTCTCATTATGTCCCAGAAACTTCAGCTGCCTCTTCCTGATAAGTATTTTTCTTGTTTGCATCCTCTTCAAGAACTCATCATTGCTCGCACACTTGGTCCATGATATCCTCAGCATCTTTCAGTAGAACCACATCTTCATCGCCTTGAATCTCTTCTTCATCTTTGAGGAGACTGTCCAACATTCGCTGCTGTAAAGGAGGACAGATATCACATAACAGCTCAATACTCTTTACTTTGTTACCAAAGAAATCCTCTTGTCTTGCAATACTCTGCCCAGCTTTTGGAATGTGTCCTTGGCCATCCCAATATGTCTATGGATTTCAGTGTCACACTTACCATCCTTTGTCACAACAGTTCCCAGATATTTAAACTTCTGCACCTGCTTGATTTTAGTGTCCCCAACCTGCAAATTGCATTTCGGCCTCATCTTTTTACTGATGACCATGCATTCTGTCTTGTAGTTTAACAGGAAACCACTCCACTATCAATCCAAAGACATATCATGGCTAAAAACTCAGACAAGTTGAAACCTAATGGTGTAAAGGGGGTTAAGTCTATAGCACCTAACACCTCACCCGGTAAGGACAGACATGCGCAACAGATGTCACCTGACCATCATCCAGAATGATTACAAATTGTAAAATGAAGAAAATGAGAATAAGGTGAGATTCTAACAGTGCTGGAATTTTCCTCTGACACATTGATATTAATAATTGCAAAGTGCTACAATAATGGAAAATATGGTATTTGTCGGCCATAAAAATTGTCAAAACAAAGTTTCTAACAATGCTTCAACATGACCACCATGACAAATTAGTACCAGATCTTTTACTTGTTATTGATACTAATTTAGAAATATGAAGTGCCATATATACTTGTAACCTTTGAAGCCCTAATTCTGAAGCTAATTTGACTACAGTAAATGGATATATAGGTTGGTCAATGGCGTAGCCAGGACCAGCAGTACATATGCTAATTTTATATCTCATGTATGATGCAACCCTCTTAAAATTAACTTTAAAATTAGGTCTTCAAAAGTTGCATGATAGACAAGTATATATGGTAATTTTTAACTACCACTCTCCAGAAAGGATATTTACCAAATTAAGATTAGCCTGTTATAGTCAGTTTCTCAGTATTCTTCTAAATTGTGCAGTCTTTGAAATAGTCACACTTGGAATATGAAATAAATGCAACTTTGAAACAAATATCCTATGACCTAAGTAAACAACTATTCCTGCATTATTGGTTATATGATAAGACCTCTTCCGGCTTTGATAAGGATTCACCTTAAAAATCAAAATCTTGTATCTTTGTTTGAGAAACTACTTATGACTTTATCTTGCAAATGAAATTTCTCAGTGAAAAAGTAATTTCAGATCTATCTTATCCTTACTATCAGGTTGTAGGGTCACTGAGCAGTTGATTCCCTGACCAATTCTCTCCACATATCTGTGTTGAAAGCCAAAGTGGTATTCATTTATGTAGAGTGTGTCATGCAGAGTGAGTCTTGTGCAATTAGACCTGGTGAAACCCATCCCTCTCCAGGTTAAATCACAGCCAATGTCCTCCAGATTGAAGGTTCACCTTGGTCACTAACATGTGGATGTTGAGTCTATCAAGGGAACCCTCCACTCTGACCCCTGACCAGTCTTGGAAGCCTTCACTCAGCAATGTCATGTATTCATTGCACTGGCTGCATGCATATCTATAGAGCCCAGTCTACTGCATTGTGCAAGATGACCGTTCACTCTCCAATAAGGCTCATCTAAGATGCCAAGCAAATACCAAATCTGTTTATCTTTCTAGTAAATGTTATTTGCTAAGTAACCAACAATTCTCTGGTAAATTTTATTTGCAAGTAACCAATGATTCTCCAGTAAATTTTATTTGCAAAGAAACTAACATTTCTTCTCGTAAATTTTATTTACTAAGTAACCAAAAATTCTTCTAGTAAATTTTACTTGCTAAGTAACCAATGACACTTGATACCAATTTTTCTTCTTTAAAACATTTTTGTCCTTGAAATCTAATCAAGCATCAGTTACAACCAAAGATTTAAGAGTTAAATTTATGGAAGCTATGAGATAATCTATATATATTCGACTAATAGTGGGTAACTGAATGATAAAATGAAAGAAACACCCTGTGTTACACATTTCATTCTTAGAGACTGAAGAAGTCCATTTGAAGAATGTAACATTTAATACAGAAATTTTTTTTCCATTTTGTCATTCAGGTATATTCACACAAAAATCAGGGACTCTTTATCACTGGATCATATTTTATATTTATACCATAAGGTACATTTCTTCAGTTAGATTGATTTGGTTTTGTTTTTTATGGCTTATCAACCTTTTGCAGCTTATTTATACCCAAGAAATATTTTTTTAGACTGTAAGAATTTTTTTGGTGATTACAATAATTTTTTGATACAAAAACTCCTACTTAACTGATACCTTAGGGGTAAGAAGAGGTAAATTCATACCTTTCCCAAGAGTATTTGTGTACAAGTGAACATAACAAACCTGACTGGAATTAGAACTTGACTCTCCGATTTCCAATTATAAGCCTTTATCCATGACCACCAGGTATTCTCAAGAGGTTACCCATCTAAATACTGTCCAGGCTTGATGTTGATTAACTTCAAGAGCATATGAGAAGCAGTGTTTCAACAGGATATGGACATAAGCCTTTTCATTTGAGAATTTAAGGTTCTTAAATATGAATGCAAGATGTTATGCACATTCTTTTTTTTTTAATAAACTGATTAGAAGAGGGAAAACAAATTAATATAGAAATTACTAGAATTTTTGGTTTAAAAACTTCATTTTGGTTCTGTGTATTCTCACTTGAAACTGTTAAGTAGCATTGTTCATGGTTTAATGGGTCAATTAAATCTACAGTTGACTCTACAAGTTTTAATTATAAGACAAATATGTTTCTATTTCATATTCAGAACAGTGGGATTATCAAAAATTTTAAATTGAAACATGAATGGGAGTAAAACACCACCATATTACCACTTGTTTGCATTTGGCAGGATTAGCTAAAGATAAACAAGAAGCAAACCATTCATGAATTGTAGAATGTCATTATTATTTTCAGGGATATCCAATCCTTTTATTTTTGATTGATTGATATGTTTTCTATGGCTTATCCACCCTTTGCAGATTATTCAAATTCAGGAAATATTTTTAGACTGTAAGAATTTTTTTTTGGAGATAATAATGGTTTAATGATACAAGTCTTACTAATTAACCCATAGTTAGGGAGAGAAGAGGTGGATTCATACCTTTCCCAAGGGTATTTGTGACTAAGTGAATAAAACTAACCTAACTGAAATTGGAACTCAGCTCTCCGATTAACAATTCCGAGCCATTATCCATTACACCACCCATGCACCCAAGCTTACAGCCCCTGATATTCCAAAATGGTCACCCATCTAGGTACTGACCAAGTTTGACATTGCTTAATTTCACTAATCATACGGAATCAGTGTTTCAACATTATCTCACTGTAAGCCCTGATGCTTTTAGAAACTGTATGATAATCTAATGATAATTTATATTAACGGAGCATGAATTTTGATACAGTCTATACATATTTAATAATTTTCGAAAGCTTAAAATACAAAGGTGGAGTATTGGTATTGGTGAGAAGGAAATAACATTATAAAATGATAGAAAATAAATGAGAGTTTCAAAATAAAGTTCTATTATACATTTTTTACTTAAATGAGAGACAGTGTAGAATTAATTTGTTTTACCTTCCAAAATGAATAAAAAAAAAAAAAAAATATATATGAAAACAGAAGACAGAAACCTTATCATTTAGAATTTGTAAGTCTTTTCAATATCTGAGTGCTGCGAGATTGAAAAAGAGAAAAAGAAAATGACAAGCAGTTACAGATCCTAAGGAACACCCACTCTATGACTAACAGACAAGCTGATTGGTCAATATCAATGAAGGGTTACAGCCAATTCCTGCTGTAAATTTGAGACCAACCAATCACAACCAGGAAAAACCCAAAACATTGCCGTCACAGTGTGCAGTGAGTCAGCAAGACATAGGCCCATTGAATACCCGGAAGAAACAAAAGGAGGAAAAAGAGGGAATGCCAAATTTATTACAGAAGGACACTGTATTTTATATAGGGGCTGGAGAAATCTGACCTATCCCAGATTTCAGAATAAATTCACTTAGACTGATTAAAATTACTAAGATTTAAACTTATTTTTTGAGGTATATAACAGTGTGTTAACGATGAAATTCTTTCTTTTCGAAGATGAAAAGGAGACTACAGTTGATTCCCAATTGTTGTAGTAGTGGCAATAGTAGTCAGCAGCAGCAGCAGCAGCCGAAACAAAATAAGCATATGGAATACCTGAATAGAACATAAGATGAGTCACACATGGAGTATACTCAATGAAAAATGTTTTCCAATAATCAAGCTGGATTTACTAGAATCATGTTCCCTAAACACAGCCAATAGAAATTCAGCCTATAGAGAAAACCAGGTTCTTAAAATTCTGAAAGGCTTAAAGTTGAAGCTGCCAAAGGAGGTGATTTCATCAGTTTAACTCTTTATATTTCTAAGAGTAAAAACTTTGTATTTAAAACTAACAGCAAAATCATCCTTTTTGGGTTGGGTAATAATTACAAAACAATCAAGTTTACTAAATTTTGAATCACCTTGCTTATTAAAGAATAGTTTAATAGTTCATAGGTAATGAGAAATTTGTGTTAAAGCTCTTATTAATAAATATATGTGTATGTTAATGAAAGTAGTATATGTATTCTATCAGCAATATCTTTTCCTTCTAAAATCAAAGTGAAACATTTTCCATTTTAAGAAAGATAACTTATGTTTACCATAAATCAGAAATTTAATGGGAGCAGTCAAATCTGACTTCAGTAGATATAATTTTTATTGCCTAAAAATTAAAACATTCTTAAACTCTTCCAATACCTTAATTATTTACCCATCATAAAGTGTACCAGATTCACAAAATTAGAAAATTAATACAAATAATCTCGATAAAACTAGACACATAATTCTATCTAGTGACTTGATAATGAATGCAATTGAAAATTATTTATCTAAACTTAATATAAAATTTGTTACAAATACTTTGAACGCATGAAGAGATTTAACAATACAAAACAAAATAATAACCGAATAAAAACTTGAAGCCGGGATTTACAAAATAGACTGCAAAAAAGAAAATGTCACACAAAATACAAAGATAATAAATAAAGATTATATGAAAATAAAAAGGATCTTTCAGCAAACCAATGCATTAGTTGTTCATCATAAGTTTGATTATAATTTTGACTTAACCAATACAGTTTTAATTAAAAAAGAAAATAATTTATCAAGGTGAAAATGTATCGAAAGTGTACAAATTTCAGAGTCTTCCATAATAAATTTACATCCAGGATTGTATAACATATCTCCTTTTGTAACCTACTGTCATTACAATGTGGGATATTTAAAAACAATAGCAATAGAAATAAAAGCAGTAGAAAGGTAGCTGATACACTGGACACTAAAAATGTAAAATTAAAATATAAAGTTAATCATCAGCATTTTTCTCAATGTAGAACTGTAACCAGCATTTGTTATATTTTATTCCCTCCCACTAGATATATATAATTCCATCTATAAAAAATATTTATTTTTTACAATTTATCAACCTTTTGCTGATTATTGTAAGAATTTTTTCAGAAATGATGATTTTCTGATAAAAGTCCTATTATTTAACTCATAGCTGGGGGAGAAGAGGTGGATTCATACTTTTCCAAAGGGTATTTGAACATAAATGAATAGAACAAATTAGAATTGGAACTCGGCTCTCTGGTTTCCCATTCTGAGTTGTTATTCATTACACCACCCACACATCCAAGCTTACAGCACCTGGTATTCCCAAGTGGTCACCTATATAAGTACTGTTCAGGCTTGATGTTGTTTAACTTTGGTGACGACGAAAACTGGGGTTTCATTATGATATGTCTATAAGCTTAAAAATATTATGAGTCTGAAAAAGTCCTTTTGAAGGTTGAAATATGTAACATAGGACTTTTTTTTCCATTTTGCCATTTGTCAATACTCACTATGAAAATAATTATGAAATCTAATTTTAAATTTTAAATTAAAAAATAAAAAACAATGATGTTCTTGTGACACTGCTAATATACAGGGTGCAATGAGAAAATTGTCACCATTTTATATTTTTAATTTCACTCGTGTGCATTGTTTGCTTTTATTTTGTTGACTGCGTAGTATAGTAGGGTCAGTTGGGCACTGTCTGTGAGAAAAAGATGCAATTCACTCCACCAGAATTTTGGAAATAGCATGCTGTACTGCTTAGCATTCATGCCAGAACCTCCAATACAGACATTTCAGAGTGTTTGGGTGTCAATCTGAGGACAGTGCAGAGGATTTGGAAAGAGTTGGATGAGTCCTCAGACTCAACATGGAGGCCTACGTCAAGTGCTTTTAGGAGATAGTGCTGATCTGAGTCAAGAGGGTGGCTGCTGGAAGACCTTGTCTGGCAAGAGGACTCTGCACCATGCCACACAAGCAGGAGAACCCAGTCATGGCTGTCAGACAATTTCTGTAACCACATCACCCCTTACATCTGGCCACCTAACTTATCAGACTTCAACCCACTTGATTATTATGTGTGGGGTGCAGTTGAACAAGAGAGCAAGAAAAATTCTTGTAATACCAAAAATGAATTGAAGGCAAGGATTATGGCAGTATTCACCAACTTAAACAAGGAGACTGTCCAGAAGAGTTGCAGGAGGCTCTGAAATCATCTGGAGGCCAGGGTTGAAGACATTTGGTGATTTTATTGAATAAATTTACGCTATGGTATTTCAAGATATGTTAAAATGATATGTTAGTGTTATTTTCATTTTTACAGAATTGAGATGACAATTTTTTCATTGCACCCTGTATTAGAAGCTTCATACTACAGATAACTATTGAAAAATACATATTAAACAGGCAAGTTGTATTTTTGAAAGAAAATATGTAATAGCCTATAAGATAACTGCATTTACATAATAATATGAACAAAATAGCTTAGGCTTGTGTTAGTTTGTTTCTTACTCCAATTTCATTAAAATTTAATTACTTAGAGTTTTTGAAAAAGGCAAAGACAATTGTAAGCCAACATTATATCAAAAACAATTGTTTCTACAGGTCAAATTATTTGCTTTTCCAAAAATGTTTTTTTTTTTTTTTTTTTTTTTAAGCAGTTGAAGCGCTCTCTTTCTTAAAAATCAAAAGTGAGGTCTTCTCAGAGAGAAACTAGTCTTTTTCATGATTTAATGATCTGTAAATAAAGTTCTTTGTCAAATTTTCATCATCTTGGTGAGATTGTATTACAATATCTTCTTCATGCACATTTCACTTAAAACTGTTACCATTTATTTTTCTGAATTCATATAAAGATATATTTGTTCTTAAGTCATTTATTTTATTTCTATTTTAATCAACAAGGGAAAAACAAATCACAGTTCTGTTATGATTCCAGCAAATTAATTTCCCTGAAATTCTAAAATCTCCAAATACTGGACATTAATAATTTTGATGCTTAAAACCCTTGATCTTATGTGTAAAAATATGTTAAATTCATTAGGAAGTCAAAATCATCATTATCCATCCTGAGGGATGATGACAGATTATTGCAAGAAGGGACAGCATGAATGTAAATAGGTGATGTCACTCCAGAATTCAGCAGTAGTGAAGGGCCCAGGAAGGCTGATGGAGGGTTAGTTGCAGTGAATGTCCAGACCAAATAATACTCTTCTTGCACTTCACAGCACCAGTTTGAATTCACTTTTCCTTTTCCTAGACTGAATGCCATCCCAGGCAAGAGAACTCAATCTGATCTGCTATTTAACCTATTGCTAGGAAAATATGGATTCATGCCTTTTCTAAAAGTAAGAGTGCAAATTGAACAAAACTAGCTTTCCCAGAACTTGGCAAACTTGAACTTGGATAGCCAATTCTATTCTTTTGCTGAAAATTGTTATGTTACCTGCACATCAAGATTAACAAATAAACTAAGCTTTTCATTTAAATATTCATAAAGAGAATTATATTTGAAAAATTCTTGCTAATTACTTCATAATTAACTTCCAAAAGTTAGAAAGAAAAGAGAAAAATGTTTCAAAAACCAACTCCAATTTGTAAATTCTCAAAAATATATATGCATGATCAATTCAATTTGAATTCATACCAAATTTAATGTCAGTTATAATTACAATAGTTCCTCCATCTAATCTAATGGAGGACATGTTCTATGACCCTTAGTGGGTGCCTGGAACTACAGATAGTAATGAATATACATCATTTCTCTGATACATAACTATAATAAAGTTTGATTCATTAATTAGGCTCAATAAGAGATTAACAACAACAACAACAATAATAATAATAATAAAGCAGAACAATTATAATAATATATAGTTATAAAAGTTATGGAATAGGCAGAAGATTTGTTCTTTCCATAGATCTTAACAGAGAACAGAATTCTGAAAGTGCATTGGAATAGCAAAAAATGCTTTCCAAAAGCTAAACAAATTATTAAGAAACAGAAAAATTTCATTTGAAACAAAGAAAAGAGTACTGGACTGTTATGTAATATCTGGCTTCTTATATTCCAGTGAATGCTGAACAATCTCCTCAAAGATGAAGAAGAGACTTAAGGCAACAGAAATGCGATTTTACAGAAGGATGCTGAGAATGTCATGGATTGAACACATGAACAACAAAGATTTAAGGAAAATTTAAACAAAAAGGACACTTATATTTAACATCAGGAAGAGATAGTTGAAATGTCTAGGGCACATAATGAGGAAAGAGGGCTTGGAAAATTTGATAATCACATGACAGATTGACAACAAGAGGGATAAAGGAAAGTAGCAAATAAGCTACCTAGTGAGGTTGTATAAATGGTTGGCTGAACAGGGATTAGGAGATATTGTAAAAAGATAAACATTGCTAAGAGCAACAAGGGACAGGAAGTTGTGGAGAACCATGATCGTCCATATCTTGAAGAGTTACAGTACAAAGTAGAAGAAGAAGAAGAGGTTAACAACCTCAAGATATTATTTTATTTTCTTACTGTTGATAACTTTTAGCTTTTCATGCAAAATAAGCAAATTTACAGCTTCTCTTTGGCATATTCTCCTTGCTGAACATCATCATCACAATTAAAATTTAGGACTATTATCAAGTAGATGGGCATAAAAGACTCTAGATAGAGGTAGTACCTTTAATCTCTGGCATGTTGCACCTTTGGGTGGATATGCATCACTGGTCCTCAACCATCTTCTAAATCTTTCATGTGATGGCTCGAGGTTGCCATGACCCGGTAATCCATTTCAGCTGGCAGGTAAACTCATGTAAGAGTGTAATGTTAACATGGCAGCATTAGGTGATGGACTACCTCAACACAGGTCACTGGCCAGGGTGGAAGGATTCCTTAGATGAACAACCACGGCCATGTGTTTGCAACCAAGATGAGCCTGGAGGACATCAGATGTAGTCTAATCTGGAGAGGGATGAACTCTGCCAGGTTAAAATGCTCAAGACGTGACATGTAATGAACACAGCAAGAAACTATTTGTGAAGACTCAGCCTCTGGCACACAACTGCAACAGATGTAGAAGAATGGTGGACAGCTCAGCATGTTGGCACCCTAACAACTAAGGTTCAAAGAAGAAGAATCAAGTAGAAATTATTTGTTGTTTATTTCTGAGTTTGACCAAGGATAACTGAAACCACAAACAAGTTTATGGAGAGGCATTACTTATATAATTGAGTATTTGCTGGGTTTATTACAAACTAGCCAATCATAAAATAAAACAATTTTTATATATTGCCCTGTCAGGGCACCTTGAGGTGGTGTAATGGTTAGCAAGCATGTCTTGCTAGAACAATTACGAGTAAGTAGTGAGTTTAATCCTCACTGGGTGCACCCTACTTTTGCCTTTGTGCCATATCAAAGCTACACTTGGAAAAATTACTATATTGCCATGTCAGAAATATAAAACTTAATAGAAACTGTAAATTTATATGGATCCCTTTGAAAGCCATCATCTTTTTTCAGGATTCATCTTCATAAAATATTGTTTGAGAAGATACGTCAACCTTTTATTTCAATAGAACTGAAAAGACATATTCAGCAGTTCTTTTAAGTGACAATGCTTTCAAAAAGATTCATAATCACAATCTGTTAGTATAGATTTGTGCACAGCAGGATTTGGCATGTTTTTAAAAATCAATTCTCTGCTCTTACTTTTCACCAGCATGAGGGATAAAAATTTAATACCAGAAAAGGAGTTAGAGAAACCTGCTTTCTTCTATTTAGATTGACATTTGTGTCTAAAACTAAAACTTTTCAGAGTAAGAGATATTTTTATATGAAATTTCATGAGTTCACATTTTTATTTCCATTTTTAACCATTGTTCTCACGGCTGACATAGACTGAACTTTAAAACACCCAACTACTTAACTTGTAATTTGTTGAAAGAAATGGGGGAGATAACACACTTTGAACCAAAGCAATTGCAAGAAGGGAAAAAAAAACATCTTTTTATTTCATGATTACATTTAACTGCTCTCAAATTTAGTTGAGAATAAGAAAAAAAAATACATGAAATTATCAAAAGACAGTTAAGGATTTCTAAATACTAATTTAATCAGGGTCAAACAAATGGAGTCTGGTAATGATACTCATCCCAAGTTTATAATAATTAAAGAAAAGCTATCAAAAGAAAAAAAACAATTTCCTTCTGAATTAACCAATACCTCTTTAGAATAAAGATTTTACAATACTGAGGAATCAATTGTTAAATAACCCTGTTATACAAAATATCAGCACCTTAAAAATATGACAGGAAAAATTTGTTAAAAACTCAGAAAATAATGCTGAACGGCAATATGATATCAATCTCCCTATATGGCAGTGAATGCAGGACAATTTCCTTGCAGATGAAGAGGAAACTGGTGGCATCAGAAATATGGTGCTTTAGAAGGATGCCGAGAAAACCATAAGCAGAACATGTGAGCAATGAGGAAGTTTTAAGGAAAAATGAAAATAGAAAAGGCCACTTGTACTTAGAAAGAGACAGTTGAAGATCTGAGGAAAGAAGACTTGAAAAATTTGATACTCACAGGGCATACTGAAGGGAAGTGGGTAAACAGCAAATAACCTACTGAATATACTTGTATAAATGAATGACAGTCTGGGAGGGATAGTTAAGGGATAACCATAGGGCTACAAATGACAGGAATTTGTGGAGAGTCATTAATCATGAAGGGATATACCATATAAAAGAAGATGGAATATGCATTTACCTTTCAACCGAAGAAGATCATCCAACGTAAAGTCTGGTTCTAAAGAAAAAGAAAAAATATATCGATAAGAAAAACATTAAAAAATATATTTCATTAAAATTTATATACAACAAAAACATTAAAAATTTTTTTTATTAAAATTTATATACAAGAAAAACATAAAAAAAATTTCATTAAAATTTATATATAAGAAAAACAAAAAAAATTCATTAAAATTTATATACAAGAAAAAAAAAATTTCACTAAAATTTATATAAGAAAAACAAAAAAAAAATTAATTGAAATTTATATACAAGAAAAACATTAAAAAAATTTTTATGTAAGAAAATCATTAAAAAATAATATTTCATTGAATTTAACTGCTATTAGTTTCAAAATACAAGTGTAACAACTCAAAAACTTAGTAAACAATTGTTGCAACTACTTGTTTGAGTGCTATACATTCTCAATTATATCTGGTTATTTCACTTTGGGTTGTTTGATTGGTTGTTGAACTCTTTGCCACGGCCATTGATTTCAGTGTAGGAAGAGCTCTGCCTAGTGATGGTATGTCATCACTGCACTGGTTGCATACATAGCTATGGAGCCCAGTCTACCCCATTGTGCAAGATATCTGCTGACTCTATAAGAAAGTTACATCTGCCCTTTGACAGGGCATTTTTTTAAAAATCTTACTGAATGTCTAGCTATCTTTCTAACAAGAAAAACCTGGTGGGAGAACCAGTTTAGTCACAAACACCTCAAACATGTGACAGGTAAGTCTGTATTACATGGTACCTGTGATACTCATAGAGTGACCTGACATAGTGGCCAATGGCCAATGTATGTAGCAGATAGTAAATACATCTTTTATCTTAGAAGTGAAATATCTTCTTTTTTAGGTTTTATTTTTAAATCTTACAAGTCAAAAGATTATTAAAATTATTCTTAATAATGCTGAACAAAAAAATAAGATTACTTTTGCGTTCTGCGTTTAAGATAAATTATTCTTTGAAAAATAAAAGATCATAGAATACTCAGTCAGTTATGTGCCATGCATGATAACATGCTTAGGTGATCATGTACCTTTCAAATTTTTTTCCTACAGTAGGTTGCCATCTCTTTCTACGGTAAACTAGTTGCCATCCAAGGCGATATAACCTGGTCTGTCCTGCTATTTACCCATAGGTGGGGGGAGAAGAGGAGGATTCATACCTTTCCCAAGGGTGTTAGCATGTAAGTGAATGTAATGGATTTGATTGGAATTCGAACTCGGCTCTCTGATTCCTCAATCCGAGCTGCTATCCATGTCACTGTGCCTCCCATCACCTCATGGAATACACAAAATATTAATAATCATAAAAGCAATATTAATTCAAAGTATTTCTTAAATATTCTATCATAAATATAAGAGATGATCTGCTATAAATTTCTTTTTCGAAGTACCATGTCCCTTCAGGATGTTGGCAATCATGGCTCTCCATAAGTTTCTGTCCTTTATAGTTCTCAGTTAATAAACCTTGTTCTGCCATTCATTTACTCAAGCTTGCTAGGTAGTTTATGCATTGTTTTTCTGTCCCACTTGCCTTCAATCTGTCCTGTAAGTATCAGACTTTCCAAGTCCTTTTTCCTTAGAAATTTTAACTACCTCTTCATGATGTGAAGTGGCCTTTTTGTTTTCGTTTTCTCTAAAATTTTGTTGTTGCTCACATGTTTGGTCCATGGTATTCTCAGCATCATTTTGTAGAAGCACATTTTTGTTGCTTCAAGTCTCTTCTTCATGGCATGACATAAGAATCTATTCAATTTAAGGCTTCCTTTTCTGTGTCAAAACAAGATGTCAACATAAAGGCACAATGAAAACTTAGCTCCCGTTTTATGCCTTTCCATTAAAGTAAATTTGCCAATAAATATATCAACTAAAGAATGAAGACAGCAATCACCAAAAAAAGAAAATAAAGCAAGATATTCTTCTTATTTCTAAGTTTACAGCTCGTTCATGAATGTGCAAATAATACAAGTGATCTGTGACGAAATAATTATCAGACGTAGGATCTAATCAAATGTGTTCATCCAAGCAAATATCCTTATTAAATGCATTTGCTTGGACCAATATTCCTCTGTGTGTGTGTGTGTGTGTGTGCGCGCGTAGATGTTGTTTTTTTTTTTTAATGTTCACCTAATACAAGGCCCAAGAGCCACTCAAGGTAGGGCGGTTACTGTGTGGAGTTGTATTAGCATAAGCAAAGACAAGCATTAAGAGTATATAGAGTTGAAGTAGACTTTAGAAGGAATCAGAATTCCAATCCTAAACAGGAAACAAGGGATAAACTTCTACTCCTGTTTGAAAGAATGAGGAGGAGTGTGAACTGGATGATATTCAAAACTATCTATTCCTACTGGTTGAGGAGAGAGAAAAAATAATTATTGAATAAAATTTCATGGTTCAGGCACAGCGATTAAGAGTACAGAGCTGAAGCAGACTCAATCCTAACCAGGAAACAAGGGATAAGCATCTACTACGGTTCAAAAGATCAGAACACACTGACTGCCAACCATGAGATAACTCAGGATTGACAGTTTTTATTATGAAGCCAACTACAAGTTATCATGTGCTGACTACAAGCTAATTTCTGCTTGGAATTTTCTGATACATTTTCATCTGTAGGTTTCATTTGTAGTGATACTTTTAGTATGGAAACAATGTTAAGGCTTCAGTTGAAGCTGTAAATAAACTATAATAAAATTTGGCTATAATAAAGTTGGTGTTTGAAGTCATATTTTGTAGCTGACCTCTGGCAGTCAATGTGCTAATTATTTGATTCATTAGATGTTAATATAAACTGATGAGTTCAAAATAATCCAATGCAGTTATAAGTATTTGTGTGTCTGTAACTTCTAAAAGATACCTGAAACTTTTAGGATAAAATAAGAAGCATTTAAGAGTTAAAAAAAAATATATTTTCTTTAAGAAACATTAGTTGAAACCTGAATTCATATATTTTATTATTTTATAATTAATTTAAAAAAAAAATTTCTACATCTAAAGGTAGTTTTATCAAGATAACTTGATGACTGTTTTAATCAATTTTACAACCAATGAGAATTCACCTTAAGAACCATAACTATTTTCACATCTGAAGTAGGAACAGTTAAGTATAAAAAGAAAACAAAAAAGTCATGAATTAACTTGAGCCATTCTTATTACACAGAATTTTAGGTAACAAGAAAAAAAAAACAAAAAAAAACACACAGATCACAAACATAAGATTAAATTATAATAAAAATAGTTGTAAATAAACTCTATATACCATGAAAACTACATTCTTTCAACTTATTTCATTCAGTAAATTTCCTTAATAACATTTTAGACAGAGTTCAAATGTTAAAACACAGGTCTGTAAGCCTGCAGTTTTGATGTTGAATTAGATCCATTCTTGTTTTCATTTCTTTAAATTAAGATTACACATTTCATTAAAGAAGATATTTTTATATCTTGATTCATGTAGAAAATACACAAACTATATATGAGTAAAATTTAAAAAATCCATTGGTATATAATCTAAGTGGATCCTAGTAATATGGAACATTAAAATTGATCCACAAAAAGATCTCAACATATTTATTATACAGAGCAATATAATTGATAAACAAATAAATCCCAAATTATGAGGTAATTTGGGATTTATTTGTTTATTAAATATATATATATATATATATATATATATATATATATATATATATATATATATATATATATTATATACAAAATAATGATATATGTTTTTTATATATCAAGAACAATATTGGGGAAATGGTAAAAAATGCTACTCTGATCAGAGAAAATGTCTAGAGAGTGCCATGACTGCAAGGTCTTCTACAGTAAATTTGTGCCCTGGCTCTGAAAACATTTCACCATTCCTGGCAGATCTTGTGGGATATCTAATCAAAAATGTGATAAAAAGAAAAATAAGCTAAATGAATTTGGATAGATATAAAAAAAAAAAAATAGCAACCCTTGTTTGTGCGCATGTGTAGTCATGTCAACACAACAAATTTAGTCCAATGAAGTCCAGAAGGACAAAATGTATCACAAGTAAACTTTTCCACTTTGTCATACAATTTCTTTCTCTCTCGCTCTCTCTATATATATATATATATATATATATATATATATATATATATATATATATGTGTGTGTGTGTGTGTGTGTGTGTGTATATATATATCATTTTAAACTTTATTTTTAGTGGGCACTCATAATTGAGTAGACATTCCATCTATTTATTAAACAGTATATTTATGTCTACCAGCCTGAATATTTGAAATATTTCATGAAAGGAAAGTGGGTTCTCCAGCAGGATTTGAACCTGTGTCTCTCTG
Organism: Acanthosepion lycidas; assembly: GCA_963932145.1. NCBI lineage: Eukaryota > Metazoa > Mollusca > Cephalopoda > Sepiida > Sepiidae > Acanthosepion > Acanthosepion lycidas. Next base: position 16,646,513 of record OZ010580.1, on the reverse strand, counting down.
AGCAGATGAAAATCAGCATTAGATCCAACGTGCCTTAACTGGAAGATATTTTGTTTAAAGACTTTGCTTGATCAGCAAGGCTGCTTCATGGCCGAATCAGTTAAGGCATGTTAGATCTGACAATGGTTTCCAACTGCCCAAAGAGATGCAGATTCAAATCCTGCTCAAGAGAGTATACTTTTCTTTAATAAGATTTCTTGAATATTCTGGCCAGTAGACTAAAATAAATAAACTGTCTAATAAATAAATGGAATGTCTACTCAAATATGAGTATCCACTAAAAATATCATTTAAAGTAACAAAAATCTGTCAAATTGATAAAATAGAAATCCATTAGCTTATAATATATATAGGGTTTTGATTTTTCCAAAACAAAAAAATTGTTGTGTTTATCATTTTTCTAAGACAAAATTGTTGTGTTTATCTGAAAATTTAGTTTTTATGTGTGAAGTGAAAAACATTAAGTTTATGTACTGTAAATTTTATCAAAGACACAAGTGCAAACATCAAGGAGATGGATAAATTATTGAAATGACTAAATATTTTTAAAAAAGATAAAAGAAAAACTATTTAAAACTATTAGTTAAAACCTAGATACTTTAAACTATCTACTGTAAAACTTTTAAAACATTTGTGCAGCATTCATAATTAATTTTATTAAGGATTTGTTTTAACTTTTTAATATCAATAATTTCAAGAATTTTTAGTTTATGTTTATTATTTTCATGAAAAAAGTATACATGTATTTTCAACAAGAATTTTCCTAAATTGCAAATGTGGACAGACATGTTGTAAATGTTGAGAGATGTTAGATGCATCATTCAAATGAAAACTCAAACTTCAAGACAACATAATAGTGGTATAGCCAACATATCTATTATTTTTTCTGTTGGACATAGGGAGATTTAAACTTATAAAAATGTTGTTTTTCTGCAACACGTTAGTTGGTGTTGAGGAGTGATTATGAATAATTAAATGGGATATATTGAATTTAATATAGTATTTAATTAATTTTATTTGTTTTTACTAGGATCTGAGGTGTATATATTAGTATTTATTATACATTCTAATTATAAACAAGATGAAAATATCCTAAAAATCTAATAAATACTAATATATCCACCACAGATCCTTACAATCCTTTTGTATGAATGTAGGTCTTGAAAATGAAAATATGTCAACAGCAATCAATATGTCTCATAGGAATGTATAAGTATGTCCTCAGCAGTGAAAGTGTTAATATTATTAAGGACTTAAATAACATGAGCAAGCATAAATTCAACCTCACTAAATGGAAGAATTATAAAATAATGAAAAACAAAAGAATATGAAGGTACTATTTTCATCTTGCTTCAGACAGAAAAATGAAAGTGTGACAGAATATCTGGTTTTAGATTATAAATCAGTTCATTTATTGATGATTTAGCAAATTCAGAGTAATCATTGATTCTTCAAGGAAGATTCTGCAATAGATAATAAAACATCTTTTGTGTGCACACATCCAATGCTGACACTAAGTTACAAAATCTTGTAGCTTTCTTGAAATTTATTTGTAAGATCATTTCGTATAAAAACAAAATCCTTTTTTTTTAAATATATTTTGAAGTTAAATTTGAACTATGATACCAGTTAAACATAGGCCAAATTTTTCAGTGAATATTTTTTACAGTGCATTTTTTTTTAATGCCATGTTCTTTCAAGATATAGGTCATCATAAGATTGCTTTTATTATGCGTAAATTACCAAGATAATAGGATGGTTTCAATGAGGTCTTCTCCGTGGTTTGGTATTAGAATTTTCATTCTTTTAGGCTGGTTATCACTGAAGAATAGATATCCCAGTTTATCCTGCTATTTAAATCTTAACTGAAGGAAGAAGGAACAGAATAATGACTTTCCCGAGGGCATTAGTGTAAAAGTGAATGCAACAGACTAGGCTTGAATTTGAGGTTGGCTTGCCAATTTCTCTTTTCACACTCACATCGATTACACCATCCATCCACAAACACACACACACACACACACATATATTATATATATATATATATATATATATATATATATATATATATATATATATATGTATGTATGTATTGCATTAAAAAAATAAGAAAATTTTTAAATTGAAAAAAAAATTTTTTTTTAAATTTAATTCCATTTTGTTGATTTATATATATATATATATATATATATATATATATATATATATATATATATATACACACACACACATACACAAAAAAAACAAAAACAAGATATACATAAACAGATAAGCATATATTTTCATTTACTGGCTCACAATTATGTAGGCACACAGACAGAAAGATGTACATTAATAATTGTTTGTAAAGGAAATCACCTTACAAAGAAAATGCCTGCCTCAGCAAAAGTAAGGCGTGCTTGGCTCTGCTATGGCAATTCTTAGCAGTTGCACAGCAACAGAGAAGAGACATCTTTTCATTGTGTCTTTCTTAAGAAGTCATACACACAAAATAAATGGATTCACTTATATTCATCAAGAGGAAGAGAAGGTAGATATAGATAGGTAAAAAGTAATATTAATTATTCAGAAAACTAAGTGCTAAATGTATAAAATCAATGAATAAAAGTTATAAAAATGTTCATATCTATAATTTATACATCTATATGTCCAAATAGAAAAATCAGCTTACATGTGTGTGTGTGTGTGTGTGTGATTTTCATATTTGTTCAAATTATGTGTGAACATTATTTTAGCAGTATATGAACATGATAAATTATTTTATTGAATCATTTCTTACGGATTTGCAGGTTGTTTAAAGCCAGAAAATATTTTTAGATTGTAAGAATTTTTTGGAGATAATGATAATTTACCAATACAAGTACTATTAATTAACCCATAGCTGGGGGAAGAGAAGTGGTCGATTCATATCTATCCCAAGGCTATTTGTGCATAAGTGAATATAACAAACTGAACTGGGATTGGAACTCAGCTCCCAGATTTTCAATTCAAAACCATTATTCATTACACCATCCATACATTCAAGCTTACAGCACCTGGTATTCCCAAGCAGTTACCCAATATGTACTGACGAGGTTCAACATTGCTTAACTTTGATGATCATATAAGAAACAAAAAAAAACAAAACAAAACAATGCTCAATGAACAGTACTGAAATAGATATAAAGTGAATGTCTAATCATTGCTTAGCACATAAAATTGGTTTGGTTTGTTTTTCGGCATATCAACCGCAATGGGTCATTTAATGGCGACAACACTTTTTTTTTTTTTTTTTTACCTGGTAATATTTTTGCTTTGTCAAAAATCCATTTCTGTTTATATTTTTTTCTCAAAAACATACAGCTGGCATTATTATTTTTTTTATAAAAAACATACAGCTGGCAACATTATTTTTTAAAAAACGTATTATCAGAGGCCTTGTTGTTGGATGTAGTTTATCATCTTACCCAGGACACGGATGTAGTTTATCGTCATACCTGGGACGCAGATGTAATTTATCATCATACCCAGGATGCGGATGTAGTTTTTTGTTATACCCAGGACGTGAATGTAATCTGAGTGTTATAGCTGGGACCCTAACAGGTGCTACCACCCTGGGTCAGGGTGGATCTGGGAACACCAGCAATTAAGAGGTGGTTCCACACTCCTCAAAACCTCCTGATCAGTTTATCGTCTTACTCAGGACGCATACTGAATAGAATTTTTATGGCCAGGAATAAGTATACACTTGTTTATATATAATTAATTACCCCCTGAACTTTGCTATGTTCATTATTTGGATAATAATGATCTTTTGTTCAAGATAAACATCACCTACCAAGTGTTCCAAGAAATAGGACTCAAGATGAACCTTTCCAAAACAAACTATAATCTGGAATTGCAATGAAAGCAGTGAGGGCACCTACTCTGAATCCATCATAAAAAAAAAAAATCTGGTATAGATTTAGTAAAACCTCAAATACCTTTATATATAATAAATTTAGTATATGAGAAAAAGGAATTGAACACAGAATAGACTGCATTAGAGGCAGTTTCAATCAACACTGCTAATTGCTACAAAACCAAAATATTAACGTGAAAACTTGAGTCATGTTCTTAAATAGCCTCATCAGATTGAGACTTTCATATGAATGTCATGGATGGCATCAAGCCATTTCAAAAATATCTAAAATGTTGGCTGTATGCAACCCACTTTTTAAGATCAATGGTTAAAAAAAATGCTTTTGAGCAAGTGAAGACTGTCAGTTTTGGCAAGATCATCTGTTTCAAACCTTGAGGATTGGCACAGCAGAATTACAAAGAACTGCACCAAATAATAGAAACCATATCACTGTAGCACTTTCAACAGTAGCAACAGCTAAAATGGATATCACATGTAACTTGAAGAGAGAATAACAATATATTCAAGATTTTGATGCTCCACACTACTTCAAAGAAAATGTTAGGAAGGAATCCCTCGTTAATAATGAAAAGAGTGATGACAGGTATTGAACCTGAGAAACATTTTCCTGAAAAATTGTTTTAAGAGAAAGATTTTATAAATTTCAACTGACAGTAGTACTGGATTTTCAGTCAATGAATGCCAAATGCTTCGTTAGAGAAGGAAACAGCTAATATTACCATTAATGGCATGAAACTCCACGGAACTACACAAACTATTTTATTATTTAATAATATAATAAGCCCTGTTGGCGTACTTTTTATTGTTATTAAATAAATAAATAAATGTCTGCACACATATGCATATAAATAGCTACAAAAACACAATGCATTATTAACCACTTTGAATTTTCCTTAAAATAAAAAAAAACAAAACAAAAGGACTAATTATATTATTCAGACTATTGTCCTCATCTTTGTTGCCATATCTATCACAATGTTTTCTCCGTTGTATGCTCCGGCCTTCTTCAGGTGGTTGGAATGTCGAACTGAACCTTTTATTTCACTCACTGGGGTAGAATGTTCTAGTTCCACGTGCCATGTCTAATGGATGTCAATTATCAGTTATCTCCTGTTAATTTCCCTCTTCAAGTTCTCCACCACCTTAACTAGGTATTGAACTCACACTCTTTGGGTCCTCTCACTGGATCTAACTAACGTCTTTATCCACTGTGCCATGTGTCATTGAGGAACTAGAACAGTCTACCCCAGCGAGTTCTTTGTCCGAAGAAAAGGCCACACCTGCAGGCACTGGGAGAGAGAGCCACCCGTGTCAGTCAGGTCCATTTTGTGCCCTGGCCAGCAGAGATATATAGCTACTTTTCACTTGAGTTAGATGAATGGAATTGAGTTAAAAAACCTGAAACTAAGTTAAAAGAAAGAAGAATGGAGACAAAAGAAGACATCATTTCTATTGTTAGAAGACGTTTTCATAGTAAAAGGCATGAAAGAAAAGGATCCCTTGTGTGGAGACTAGTGTTCACTCGAGCTACAAACAAAAAGAAGATAGAATTGTGTAGTAATTGCCGATAATAGTTGTTTGTTATTATCACAACAGCCTTATAACTTGGATTTGTTTTCAGCTAAAAGGTTTACCATGGGCTTGTTGAATATCCAATTTGACAGGAAAACACAGCATCAGTTGCAAGATAACAGTGAATAGATTGTCGTATGGCTAGTTGCAACATAGAAAGAACAGATTACAACTGATGTGGTAGCATTCGCAACTCATCATCCACTGCAACCTCCCACAAGAACCAATGAATGTTGTCACAGAAAAATGTAACATGACAGTGCAGTCAGTGAAGCTAAATTCAAGTT
>OZ010580.1:16601842-16619342 GCA_963932145.1 Acanthosepion lycidas | reverse complement strand
CGTTTTTGACATTATAAAATACGTCAAAAAACAGTATTATTACAACATTATTTTTGCACCAACCTAATATTAAAAAATAGCCCCAAAATATTTTGATCTTTCCTCTTAATAATAATCATAAACATTTAGACGATAAAATTTTGTTTTATCTTTTTGGTATCTTTTTCATCATGCTATGCTCCTTTTTTTACGATCTTGTAGAAGTACTTATATTTACTGTATATACTTGCATATCATGGGACTTTTGAAAACCTAATATTGAAGATAATTTTAAGCGAGCTGCATCATACACAAAATATAAAATTATCATATGTACTGCTGGCCACATCCTGACTGCAAGAGAGAAGTTGGAGGGTGGAGAATAATTTGTCACCCACAAGAGATCAGAGATGCTTTTAGATTCTATTAAGACTTGGGAGTGAGGTCTGCACAGCTCCTGTGCAAATATGACAAGAGTACTCAATTTTTGATCTGATCTGGCTCTTGTAAAGCTAGAGGATAGCAGGAGTATTCAGGTACTTACTGGGGTGGTACAGGAAGGCAACTATTTTACCAGCATCTTTAGCAAAGGTAAATGGTATGCCATTCTTAAAATGTGTGCAAGTTTCAACATTATTAATCAGGTTATGGATCTCCAAAAAACAGTGTTGTTATTAAAAATGATGATTAGCAAATGTGAGTAGATTTACAAAAATAGACATTTTGAACAGAAACATAGGATTCAAAACAATGTATGATCTAATTCACTGTCTATAAAATGCATTGCAGGGGATTTTTCTTTTTTACTTTAAATGTTATGTAGCCATCATTGCTGTTAATCAGATGTCTTTGTATAACTATATTTTCATAATTAATAGTATGTCCAAATGGTTCAATAAGGTCAAATTGGCAGCTGATCTCAAACCTGACCAACAGTTTACTGTGAACTGAGGCAAGGAATGGCTTGTTAATTTTAACACTTTCAAAATGATACTTCTCTTGATTAATCATCTGAGTAACCCCCTTTATGGCTGACGTTAACCCCTAGGAGAGTGACTCATTGTGCCTTCTCAGACTAACATTCTCTACTGACATGAAATGGAAAGATTATATTGAATCAATTCTTTGGTAACCTGCTAAGAATGTTGGTACAGTATATCATGCTAAACAATTTGCTCCTGTTATATATTTAGATATTCTTGATAAAATCTAAAGAAGAATCTGTAATGTTATTGATCCTGAGTTGGCATCTCAGCTTCAGTCACTTTTCCACCACCATAAAGTAGCTTCCCTCTGACTTTTCTATAAATACTTTCATGGTACTTGTTCTGATAAACATTCCACTATTCCACTTAATGAATTTAAGTGCAGTGCTAGATTGGCAACAAGGTCTCATCACTTTACAGTTGAAATGGTTAGATGCAACTGTAAGTTCTATGCTAACAGTTTCTTCTCTTGCACTTCTCACTTGTAGAAATATCTTCCAGCCTCAGATTTTCCAGCCAACTTTAATTTTCAAAAATTTAAATGCAATGTTACTCGTTATCTACTGTCTTCTTGATTCCTCTTCTTTTTTTTATTACTCTTACTCCTTAATAATTTTTCTTTTTAACTTATTTTTTCACACTCTATTTGCTTGCAGGGATATGATTAAAAGAAAAATCATTCATAATCTGAGGTGTTGATTTATTATCATTGAATTTTTTTTTAAAGTACAAGAAGCACCTTCTAGTGATGTTTTCTATGTTAGCGCCAACACTTTCTTTATAGAGTTGGTTACTTATCTCACAAACACACTACTTACACATAGACACACACTAGCATAGTAGGAAAGTATATATATATTTTACTGCTATGAATTATGTCAACCAATCAAGGGAGAACCACAGTTTAATAGTACTAAGCTGCATCTAGAATTAATTTATCAGCTCTTCTCAAACAGTGTATCGTTTAGTATGGATGTCAGAGTTTAACGACATGAAGGAGGATAACTTACAAAAGCAATATATTTACCATTGCTTACTATATGAATTCTACAAAGGTATTGAAAACATTTGTGCAGTGTATACAGATACAGTGAAGGCTCGTACATGTTACTCGTGGTTTAAAAATGGCTATTGTGACACATCTGACAAGCCTTGATCCGTAGTATGACCCACTTTGAATAAAGGACTTCTGAAAGGCTATTGAATTTGATGCAAATCAAAGCAAGAGAGATTTAGTACAAAAATATAGTCATTCATCTGTTCATTAATGTCTCGAATGAATTGGGAAAACTTGCATGGATGGAATTTTGGTTCTTTCTAAGCATTTTTTTTTTTCAATAACATTCCACCATCTGCAGTAGTATTTTGATCAGGAATACCAACCTTTCATTTTCACATCATATTGTTAGAGGTGATGAAAAATGGGTTTTGCATGTGAACAGGAAATGAAAAAAGGCAGTGGTTATCACAAATGAGAAACCAATGCCGATACCAAAATCAGGACTCCATCCACAGAAGTTCTTTCTTTGTGTCTGGTAGAATATGCAATCATCCCTTATAAGCTGATGGAACATGGAAGGACCATAACTGCAAATGTTTATTGCCAACAACTTGATTGATAAATAAAGTCTTACTATGAAAGTTTGCTGCTTTGGTAAATAGAAAAGTTGCTATTCTCCAGAGTGACAATGCAAGTGTACACTTTATAAAACAAACCCAGGAAAATTTAAGATCATTAGGATGGGAGGTTCTTCTACATCCTCTATACTCACCAGATTTTTAACACCTACAGATTATCATTTGTATTGATCACTAGAACAATTCATAAGTGACAGAACATTCAGAACAAAGAATTTAAAAAAAAACAATCTTTCAGATCTTTTGCATGGTGAGGGTACCTAGATTTCTTTAAATGTGGAATTGGAAATTTACTTTCCGATTAGGCTGCAGTATTTGAAAGTTATGGTGATTACATTTTTGGTAAAACAAATGTATTTTACTTTTGATTTTATATCCTTTCTAGTAAAGAATAATTACTATCTGAACATACTAATATAATATCTTCAAATTTTCCTTGTCCTAACCATCTGCTACAGCCAGAAAAAAAAATAAAAAAATATAATGAAATGAAAGCAAATTAATTATTAGCATTCATTCTTCAATTTCTATTCTAATTTTGGCATTACAAAAATGAAATAAGCTTATAACTTAATTCCAATAAAAAAAAACAAACTTGATGTCTGATTTAAACATATGGACCTAATGCTGTCGATATGTTTGTCAATTAATAACTGTAGAAAATTTATTCATTTTTCTGTCCTCAAGAAAAACATTAATCTGCTTAAATTAATGTATTTTTGTTTGGTTTGTATTCAGTCTTAAAATGTGATGAAATTATTTGTTCTCTATCATATTACTATTGTTACAAATACTGTTTGCAAAGTTTATTTCTTCAGCAGTAATTATATTAATAGAAAAGAAAATGAAAAAACATTAAGTTTTAATATATATAATAGTTTAAAGATATAGGAAGAGTTTTCACATCCATTTAAGTAAAAAGAGAAATAAATAAAAACGTTTAATACATTGTATGTTGTATTTTGTGCACAGTGGTAACTGCCATGTTTTGTTTGAATAATAATGAAAAAATTTTCATGACATTTTCCATATAGAATTATTGATATACTTATTTTGAAATAGACTGAATCTTCCCTTTCAACCAGATATTTAACATTTTGAAATTATGGTTAAAACTTACTTTTTATTGAAGTGAGTAGATCTATAAAATAAAAAATGTCTTCTACATAAAGATAATAAATAATTTGTCTATATTTCTGAGATGGGGTATTGTAATTATTTACACTATCAACAATGTTCAGACTGTTATCCACATCTCTGTTGCCATATTCACAATGTTTTGTCTGTTGTATGGTTTGGCCTTCTTCAGGGGATTGTAATTTCGAACTGGACCCTTTATTTTCCCCACTCGGCTAAATTGTCCTAGTTCCAAGTGCCATGCCTCTACTGGATATCTCAGTATCAGTTATTTCCATTTTATTCAACTCTCCAAGTTTTTGTTCACCTTTGCTGTAGCCGGGTATTGAACACACAACTGTTTGGCTTACTTCAGCCAATGCTTTTACCCACTGGGCCATGTTCCCTTGAGGACACATGGCCCAGTCACCTGAAGAAGGCCAGTGTGTACAACATCCAAGACATGGATATGGCAACAAAGATGTGAATAACAGTCTGAACATTGTTATAATGTAAATAATAAATAATTTATTTTTATCAAATATTTAATGTAAAGTTAAAATTGAATAAAGCATGACAATGTGAGCCAACAAACACTAGTGACGATCACAAAGTTATTTTAGACAGCAAAATACTGAGTATTCTGACAAGTGGGTGTGTGTGTATATACATATATATATATATATATATATATATATTATAAATTAACTGATTTAAAATATGTTTTTTTCACTATACAGTTCTAACCATGTTTCTAAAATGGAAGCTAAAATCTTTGAATTTAATTTTGTAATTAAATTAAAGACATTAGTTCCATTTCATCCTCAAGTGAATTTTGGATGAGGATGAAATGGAACTAACGTCTTTAATTTAATTACAAAATTAAATTTGAAGCTTTTAGCTTCCTTTTTTTTTTTTTTTTTTTTTTTTTGAAACATGGTTAGAACTGTGTAGCGAAAAAAACATATTTTAAATCAGTTAATTTATAATATTAATGCTCTGTAAATTTACATTGAGCACTATTTTGTCAAAATAAAAATATCTATAAGAACACCGGATTATATATATTACTGTTCTTTCTAAGTTGAAATGATAATCCCTTATTTTGTTGCAAACCTCCTCTTTTTCAAATGTATTCACCATTCTCTTGATGGTTCTTGAATGGACTTTGAAGATGGAAGCCAGAATATGAATGTTGATATCACTACTGAATGCCTGAACAAACTTTTTCATCTCACCATTGCTCAGTTGAGAAGATAGTGGATCTGACACAAAACGATTTTAACCTGTTCTCTTTTTAGCTGAATAACTCAGTGATTCTTATGACAAATGATGTCAAGATGGCCAAACATGTTACCTGAAAAAAAAAAACTCAATTATTTTAGTGATTTTTTTAGATATTAAACATTTTGTGGGATGGATAATTATGATGTTACATGATTTGAACAATTTTGCTGTTACACTTGGTATATATGAGAGAGTGCAGAGAAGAAAGATAAAGAAAAAATTTGATTTAAACCTGATGAGGACAGTTGGAAGACTTCATAGCACACTGCACTATTTCTCCTTTATTGCCTCTTCCCAGGAAATGTGGTTCGTTCTACACAAGCCTTCACCACTATAATCATGTGTGGGAAGTTTAGCTGGTTAGTTCTAAGCTGAACCATTGGGCTCTAAAACATTTTAAATGAACAGAACCACACACACACACACTTATTTTATTTTTTATTTTTTTACAAAGCCCGAGGGCCGCTCGAGGCAGAGGGTTACATTTGGAAGTCATTTGTGTGTACAAAAGTGGAAGACAATGGTTTAGCCTAACCTTCAACAGGTCAAGATTGTAGTGATTAGGGAAACATTCAAGAATCCATCTAGAGACAGCTACTTAAAACTGTGAGTGAGGTTTATGCCAGCTTGGATCACATTGTTATCATCTGATGATTGAGGTTGGTGTGAAACTAACAGTAATGGATTTAATTCAGTGTCTCTAGACAGATTCCTTGTGAAAAATTATGATTCTGTCTTGGTTTCATTTCCTATTTTGTATTTCTTAATTCTATTGAGGCATTGAGTAATCTTTGGTTCTGTTAATGTAGATTTCTGTTTCTCTCTGTCTCTTTTTTACAGGTTGTTTTTGCATTTTCTCATCACTTCTTATATATACACGCACACACACACACACACATACACTATCCTCAATATTGAAAACTCTTTGCAAATATATAGAAAATTTTTTAAAATATTATATATCAGTTATTTAAACTAAACTTAGATCTAAATTAGAATTATAATCTTCAAAAAAGATTTAAATGTTGATAATAAAACTTTTCTCTATTGTAACCGATAACATCAACATTCTTGACAATGGACAGAGATGGTCAAAAGTACTTCAGCAAAAACATGAATTTCAAGCAGTTTCTTTGTAAATTTAATCCCCCAAAATTAGACAAGCTTTATCAGATAATTTCAATAAAACATGTTTAAACACATATGTGTGTGTGCATGCACGCACGCGCACACACACACACACATGACGGACACTCATATTAGAGAAAGAAGAAATACTTCAGAAATGGAACAAATACACTGGTGTACTTTTCTACAATAAAATAGAACGACCATCAATACACAGAAATAATGAAATACCAGAAATATTGAAATCTGAAAGAGAATCAGCAATGGCTAAATTAAAACAGAATCATTATAGAGATGCTGGCAGCCTTAGAGGATTTCAGCATTCACAAGATCTCGGACATAATAAATGAAATATATAAACAGTCACATTATACCAGAAGACTTAAGTAGATGCATATTTATAGCATGGCTAGGAAGACAGGTGAAGATGAATGTGGATTCCACTGGATAATCAGCCTAATGAGCCATATAACAAAACTTATCATCCGAATATTGATGAATAGAGCACACAGCTGAATCAGACCAGAAATGAAACAAGGACGGTGCAGGTTTGTTAAAGACACTGGAACAAGGAATGCTATATTTATAGTCAGAACGATATCAGAAAGAACAATACAAATGCTAAAGGATTTATACCTAGGTTTTATAGATTATGCAGAAGTGTTTGATAAAGTACGTCACAAAGAACTGTTGGAGGTGCTAGGTAACATGACATATGTGGGAAGGGTATTAAAATAATCAATAACCTATATTGGTAGCAAACCACTAGCATATGATAAGAAAAATTTCAGTAAATATACACAAATTAAAAGACCCACCACTGTGACCTTGATTGACCAACGAATGACCATATCCTATGACCACAGTCAAACCAACATAAGAAACAGGTCAACTCCTGGCACCACCCTCACACTTGATTGTCATCCTGACAATCAGCAACAGAAATTGACATTTCACTGATTTTCAGATAACTCTGTAAGACACTCCATATATTAAACAAATACATATTGTTCAAAAACATAATCCTTGTTATTCCTTTCTTCTTGCAAACAAATGCTTATTATAACACTGAGAATACCATGGACTGAACATGTGAGCAACAACATTGTTCTAGAGACAGTGCAACAAAAAAGGACATTTATACTTGATATCAAGAAGAAACTGTTGAAATTTCTGGGGTACATAAGGAGGTGGATGAAAGAGGTTTTAGAAGATTTGATATACACAGGATAGATTGAAGGTAAAAGGACCAGAGAAAAGCAATGCACAGCCTACCTGGTGAGCTTTAGTGAATGAATGGTGGAGCAGGGTTTGGGTGCAACAACAAAAAGATAAAAGTTATTAAAAACTATGAAGGACAAGAAGATCCATAATTGACAGTGCCCTGAAAAGTCATGGCACATAGAATAAGAAGTATTGCCTAATGATTTTAGTTGGTGACAAATCTTCATCCAGACTGCATTTAACAACTATAGATATCATTCATGGTAAGTGATTTTCTCTAATGGATTAGATCCAGAATATTCTATTTTTATCTTATTAAATAATGAAGTGTTCTTTAGATTAATGAATTTTTAAAAATATATTAGGTGTGCTACTAGATTGGCAATTAAGATTTACCATTTTACTGTTGTACCAGCTAGATGCAAACACCACTTTTTGCGCTCTTCCCGTCTGTAGAAATCCCTTCTGATTTCTTGCTTCTCTGATAACTACAGACTTCAAAAATTTAAATGCAATGTCACTCACCATCTTTTATATTTTTGAACCCTATTCCTTTTTTGTCTTTTTCTCAATCCTCCTCATTTTCAATCTTCTCTTTCTCTCCATGTTTTAGGGGCATTGTTGCCTTGTTTGGAGTGAAATGATTAAAAAAAAACAAATATTGATGTTTTTATTCATTCAAAACATTCACATAAGTACTCTCCAGAGCCCTATGCAAAGTTGCTTAACTTCAGTGATGAAATGAATTCTGATGTCAGTATTGTTTTGTCCCATCAATAAAAACTTTTCTTTTAATAATCCTGATTTCTGTCAGTCAACTTTTTGGACCATTATTTGGCTTAATATCCATGTTGTCCATTTGATAGAATTGTGCTTGATTCAAAATATCTTGTGGCCTGCAATATTTGACCTTGTAGTCACAACTTGACACAAGAATTGATTTCTGGTCAGATGACTGTATTTTAGAAAGACGGGAAAAGACAAAATGTCTGGTCAGCTGGCGAAGTGCTGTGATTTTACAGTTGCTTTTAGTTTCTCTTTCTGTCCCATGTGATTCTAAGTTAAAGAACTTGGTACTGGATTTTACAGTTACCATGGGAACTGCTGCATCTATAATGCCACTGTGCACTTAGTCAGGTATTCAGTAAATAAATCAATGTTTATTTATTATACTTATTGGCATAGCTTCTTGTAAATTATAATATCAACTCCATTACCATAGTAAAGAAACATTGTAACTGGATATTATCAGTGAGTGGTCATCTATAAAAGTCCTGATACAGTGTTGTTTATTAACAGCAATTGGGAAAAACTTCAAAATTTAATGTTAATATCTATTAAAAATAGAGAACTTTTTTTTGTATAAGAAAATGACTTACTCAATTATCTTTCCTTTAGCCATTAAACAAAGGAGTATTAGAACAAACAGTTTTAAGTTTATGCCTGTTGGTTGGCATATGCATGCTACTTTGAGTAGCATGAAGCAAGTGAGTAATATATATATATATATATATATATATATATATATATATATATATATATATATATATAAATTTCTCCAATTTAACCAGTAGAAAAGACAATATTTATAAATAAAATGACAATAGGAAAACTAGTAATTGCTGACGTGTTTCATCCAATGTGGACTTTATCAAAGCAAAATACGAAATGAATTTAATTGAACAAGGTAACTAATAAAAACAAAAAACAGAATGTTCCTAGCAACTGGAATGTACAGAATGCTATTTTCATATTGTTAACTGAAAATAACGTCAGTATTTGTCACGTGTGGAGAATATTGTCATTATATCTGTGTTGATGTATTCAACTATTTTCTTTTGATTTTATGAATCTGTTGTGTACATTTATTTGTGAGAGCAAATTTATTTCGTGAAATGGGGGAAAAAACCTCAGCATAGTTTAATATTTGGGTAATATTCTATGGCAGCACTCTCTAGAATTTTCCTTCTGAGTGTGTTATTTTCTTTTTTATGAGTAATTTTGATTTTAAAAATGCTACACTCATAAAAAAGAGAATAACTCATCATTAATGATCAGACCATGAGTTTTTGCCAGTCATGATGAACTGTTGTAATCTGTATTAGCCTTGCATGTTTCTTAGGGTTTCAATCTCACTCAAGAATTCAAGTGGAACACATATATCTGATCCAAAGAAGGTAACCAATTCCTTCTGTTATGTTACAAACGTCAGATCAAACCAAAAATGGCGTATTGCTGTCACATCTGGGCTGAATATACCTAAATCTCACTTGCAGCCTTGATAGATTTCAAAATCATTTGCTTGTGGGTTAAAAATTATTTTTTACCCTATAGACTCTTCCCCACAGACAAAACGTTGCTAGCTTCTTGCTATTCTATCATGATCTTCATGGCAAATGCTCAGACAGTCTACATTCCTTAGTTTCCCCAGTCCAGACCTTCACTTCTATAACCCACCACACCACATACCCAGTTGACTCATTCTCATTCCCTTTGCATTCCATTCGTAAGGAGGAAGTTTCACTCAGAAAGCTTCTCTCCCAGAATTGTTACTTTGTAAAATAGACAGCTAAACAGATGATTCTCCAATTACTATTATCTTAATCTCTTAAATCTAGAGCTGACAGATATCTATTCTACATACCCTCCTAATATGCATTTCTTACTTTCTCCTTTTATACTCTTCGGCAACCCTATACTTTCAATGGCTTTTGGGCTTTATATTGGGTGAGCAGTAGGACAAAAAAATAGTAATAAATAAATTGTTCTTAATTACCTGGTATATCTTATATATATATATATAGGCATGATAAATTGTTCCCTTGCTAGTAATTTACAATCACCTGATGAGATGCATTGATATATGATTACAATTGTGTAGCAATTTTTATGTTTTTTCAGTAAATCCCTGAAATAAATAAATTATATATATATATATATATATATATATATATATATATATATATATAAAGAGAGATATACATTGAGGAGAAGGTCTATATCCCAAAAATTACCTTGCTAAATCTTGCATGAAGTATAATGAGCCAGTAATTTTTAATTATCTATAAAAATCGGATTGGTACCAGGGTTACTAAAAATGTGGTTACCATTTACGTGTCCATTTATTTGCCGTAAGTCTGCACTTGAAAAGTATTTCATTTGAGTCCTTCAACTAAACGTATTACTAGTTTATATTTTCTATTTTGTGCTAATAAACTTTCATTTGTTTTTCAGCCTTAAAGAAAAATGGTGATCCCAGACAAAATGTTGGCAATATTGTTGATATTGAAGACTTAGTTTCTATTGGAACTAAACAAAAGTAAGATTATATTTTACCGAAAGATGTGTTTTTGTATATGTCCTGTATACACCATCTGAGAATACAATAGGCACTGTGTATTAAACTCAAATATGCCTGTGTTGTATTTACCATAAATCGTAGTGTACAAGTTTTTAAGCTTAAGAATATTTTTCCAAAACTAGGGATTGACTTATATTACCGGTATAAAATGCAAACCTTTACCAATTTGTAAACAGGTTGGGCAGCACTCCTAACAATTGCTGTACACCACTTACCACTGGTAGCCTACCATGTGTTTGGGGATCAGCCTATAGAGTAGGTATAGGCCTAACTCAGAATTTTGAGCAAAAATCTTGGGGTCGACTTGTACAACACAATTTATGGTATATACAGGTTGTGATGGAAATTGTCACCATTTTATATTTTTGATTTTTTGTATACAAGTTTGTTTGATTTTGCTGACTGCACTGTATAGTAGGGTCAGTTGGACATTGTGAAAAAAGAACACAATGATGCAATTCACTTTGCTAGAAATTTGGAAATCAGCATACTGTACTGCTTGGTATTCATGCTGTGAAGCTCCAATACAAACATTTTGGAGTGTTTGGGTGTCAATATGGGGACAGTGCAAAGGATTCAGAAAGAGTTGGATGAGTCTAATTGTGATTACAAAGGTGTTTGGAGTGATCACTCGTGATGGAGATGTTATGCCTCCATTCATCTTCCCACAGGGCCTCAGACTCAACATGGAAGCCTACTTAGGGAGGTAGTGCAGCCGTGTCAAAAAGGTGATTGCTGGAAAACACTATGTCTAGCAATAGGACTCTGCATCATGCCACACAAGCAGGAGAATGAAGTCAAGGCTGTCAGACAATTTCCACGACTATATCACCTCTCACATCTGTCCACCTAACTCCCCAGACTGCAACCCCCCACCCTTGATTATTATGTGTTGGGCACAGTTGAGTGTAAGACCAACAAAACTCCTTGTAGAGACCTTTCAAAAGAGTTGCAGGAAATTCCGAAATCATCTGGTGGCCATGGTTGAAGCCAATGGCGATTTTATTGAATAAATTTACTCTTTAGTATTTCAAGATATTTTTGTGTCATTTTGGTAAATATATCTGTTAAAATGAGGTTATTTTCATTTTTGTGTAATTTAGACGACAATTTATCCATCGCACTCTGTACTTTATCTTAAAGTAAATGTAATTCTCTCTCTCTCCAATGTAAATACAGGGTTTTTTTGGTTTTTTTCTAGCTTTTTAGCAATAATTTACTCATTGTTATGTTTAAAAAGTTAGATAAACAGTATCCACTTAAATGAGATTATATTTGTTAACATAAACAGTATAATTTATATTAGAAATTACTTTGGACAAATGAAGGATTGTAATCTGCAAGCAACATAGGATTTTTAATAAACTGGAGTAGAAATTATTAGCATCAATAACTGTAGTGCAGGGCAAAAAACATGCATATGTTTTGCTGAAGGTTGTACAAGTTTCCCAATTCTGACTCATCTCAAAATTCCTGATAGTCCAGGTATTAGATAGTTGCTGTTTCTTCTATGTGCCATGTCCTTTCAGGGCATTGACAAACATAGCTCTCCACAATTTCCTTTCTTTTGTAGCTCTTAGTAAATTTTCTCTTTTTGCTGTCTCTCCAAAACCCTGTTTGCTATCCATTTACACAAACTTGTTAGGTTATGTGTTGCTTCCCTCTGTCCAGTGAGGGTCAATTATTTCAAGCCCTCTATCCTCATTATGCACCCTATTAATTTCAGTTTCAAAGTATAAGTGTGCTTTTTATTTCCATTTTCTCTAAGATTTTGCTGCTCACATGTTTGGTCTATGGTATTCTCAGCGCCAGTCTTGTAGAACTACATTTCTGTTACTTCAAGTCTGTTCTTCATCTTTGAAGAGAGATATATGCACTTAATTTAATAGTGAATGTTAACCTCATACATTGAATGTTGCTCAGTGAAAATGTTAGATCAATATATGACTAATTATACCAGGTTATGAACATAATGGCCCACTCTTGTTCTTATTTATGGCTGTTTTTTCATGTCTCCTTGTAGGCTTTGCCCATATTACATGTCTCGAGAAATTAAGAAGGATGCAGATATCATTTTCATGCCTTACAATTACCTTCTTGATGCAAGGGTAAGTTTCTTTTTTTTATCTATGTTACATTCGTTTATTTTTCAGTCTTGGCTTTGGAAATTGCATATCAATGATCAGTGAGCTTCATAGGCAAAAACTCAAAACCTGATTAAATATGCAAATAGGCTGTTCAGATGCATGTTTTAAAATTTGATGCTTTGTACTCTGCCTCAATACAATTTATCGGAACCATAAGCAGTACAACTTGAGGCTCTAGTGATAAGTCTCTGGTACATACTACCAGTGAATAGGATGAAATATTATTTTAAAAATTAAAAAAATTGCTCTTTATAAGCTGTAAAATGTGTGTGCATGTCTGTTGTAGCATACTTACAGATGATAATGGGTATGTCGCCATTCACATAAATACAGTAGTAAATACTGTATGTTGGTCTGCAGTTGAAGATTTATTGTGGAATTCACTTGACCCACTTCTAGCAGTTGACTACTTCCTCTCCATGCTGCTGGTGAATCTTATATGTGTTGTTTATGTCCTAAGTATTATCATTCATTACCAACCTTCCTGTGATTATTCTATTCAGTAACCTGCCCTAGGTTACAACAATATATATATATATATATATATATATATATATATGCAGGGTGGCCCAAAAGTTACTGACCCTTTTAAATCTTTAATAACTTTTATTTTTCTCAAGTTATACTAACAAAATTTCAGCAGTACGTAAAATGATACTTCCGAGATTTTTGGCAATTTTAATTTTACAAAAAAATATTTTTTCATGGGTCAGTAACTTTTGGGTCACTCTGTATATATCAAATACAGATTAGAATCTGTTAGAATGATAGGATAAAGAAAAGTAAAAAAGATCCACACTTATAACACAGATATGTTATAGCGAAAGTGCAGAGATATATGTGTGTGTGTGTATATATATATATATATATATAGAGAGAGAGAGAGATTCCCAAAAAAGCTTTTAAAAATATGACAAATGGAAAACTGTTTCATTGAAACTTCATTTGATTTTGTTTCGCCTTTCTAGGCTTCGTTCATCAGATCCAAAAACAAAAGAAATATATGTGTGTGTATTTGTGTGTATACTTAAATAATTATGATTATAAGATATACTTTTTGGCTGCAATTAATGATTAAAAAGTGAAACCTTCTTTCACTATTAACTCAAGAATGTTAAAGTAGGAAGTTAATTGGAATTTAAAAACAAGGACACATGGAACAGTGGATAAAGGCGTTAGTTAGATCCAGTGACAGGACCCAAAGAGTGTGAATTCAATACTTGGTTAAGATGGTGGAGAACTTAGAGGAATTAACAGGAGGAATTAACAGGAGATAACTGACATCCATTAAACGTGGCATGTGAAACTAGAACAGTCTACCTCAGTGAGTGAAATAAAAGGTTCAGTTCAACATTCCAACCACCTGAAGAAGGCCAGAGCATATAACGGCTGAAACATTGTAATAAATATGATGACAAAGATGAGGACAATAGTCTAAATAATGTAAATAGTGTATATAATACCTCATCTGTGAAATATAGACAGATACTGAAATATAGACAGATAAAAAAATTGTTTAGCACTTTGCACACACACTCATACATATAATTAAAATGAGTCTGTGAATGGAATGTATATATGCACTTACTGAAGTTATTTTGAGTGAGGCACATTAACAACCCTGTAGGACAAAAATAAAACCTAGCAAAGGGTAAAAGTACTCTCAATAAGTCACTGGCTAGCTATCACATCTGATCTCAATAGATAAGGCAACAGGAAACCACTCCACTATCTGTTGTAACCCAGGGAAGGTTACTGAATAGAATAATCACACAAAGGTAATGAACGCTAATACTTAGGACACAAACAACATATATAAGATTTGCCAGGGACATATAGAATAAGTAGTCAACTGCTAGAAGTGAGTCAAGTGAATTCCACAATGAATCTCCAACTGCAGACCAACATACAGTATTTACTACTATATTTGTGTAAATGGGGACATACCCATTATCGTCCATAGGTATGCTATCTATCCCAAGAAATTTCATGGCATTTAACAAACAATATATAAAAGCTAATGACATAAAGGGGATTAGGTCTATTGCAATTAACTCCTCACTAGGTAAAGAGTAACAGGTGTCACCTGACCATTATCCAGTAACTGTTAGCATAAATAGCGTAAAGGGGAACAATTGATGTTGTTTTCTGGGACTGTTCTGGGATAATGATCTTAAAGTTCATTTAGAGCCCTGTTGCAAACACGGTTATGTCAGTAATATGGCTGGTTCTCTTTTCTTTACTGACCAAAATCAGATCAGAATGTCTCACCTAAATGAGCTATTCACTTCAGATCTCAAAGTTTCTGAGTATCTTATTCTTTTTTGTATTCTCGGACAGCTTTAGTTTGTGCTACCATTTGTTAATGTGATTGATCCCAAGAATTTTTAAATTGAAAGTTTAGTTTGTTTTTTGTTTTTTATGAAATAAGCATTTATGTGAGTCCATATAAATTTTCATTCAAATATTATTTTAATTTATATAGATTTATAACTTGCGTCAATGTCAAAACCATTTATGTTTTACAGGCTGACTCTAATTAGTTGTTTTTTAAGAGTCTGCTTTTAGATAATATGTTAATTGAATCAGTTTCTTTAAACATTTTAAGTAATTCATTGACATTAATGTGTTGGCTTCAGAAAGAGTAACATTATATTTGCCAGAAATGCTATTTTTTTTTTTTTTTTAAAGAAATGTATGCAAATTCACTTTAGAAAATAAGGCAATCATGGCTCTCCACAAACTCTCTTTATTATCTGTGAATTGTTGTTTTTGTGGGAAAGATAGTAGAATTGTTTCTAATTTTTTTTTTAGTTTGTTTTTTTCTTTTTTTTTTTTTTTGTGGTTTAATCTGTACAAGGCCCGAGAGCCATTCGAGGTAGAGGGTTACAGAGTAAAAGGCATGGTTTATGCGGATAGGTGGAAAAAGATAAGTTAACCCTAGATTTGAACTGGTTAAGATCGTTGTGATCATAAAAACATCCTTTTGGGAGTTGATTCCACAGGGCAGTGATTTGTGGGAAGAAGATGCTCATGAGGAACTTCTCACCAATTTAATACGAAGGGAATGAAGGTGGTTTGCTACAATGTACGTAGCATGGAGAGTCTTAGACATGAAGAAATGGTATTTGACTGAACACTTTTCAGGGAATTAGCGATAGAGCAGTAAGAGACTTGCAACATCTTGTGCCTTTTCTATGGCCCTGAATTCAGAGGTTTTCTTCTTTTAGGCTGGTTGCCATGCAAGGCTAGAGAATCCAGTCTACACTCTTATTTTACCTTTAGCTAGAGATGAAGATATGGATTCATGGCTTCCTGCAAGGGCATTTGTGTTAAAGTAAACACAGAAGGTTTGACTGGAATTTGAACTCAACATACAGATTACACTTTCTGCACTAATAACCATCATAGCTGATTTTCCTATCACCTTCAACAATATTATTATTAGTTTAAAAAATATTAAGAATACCTACATAATGTGAGCAACTGGTTATAAACAAAAAATCTTTTTGACTCATAAATTAATTTTCAGAAATATCTAATATTTGTTTCATGTTTACTTCAAACCATCAATTAGACCAGGCCTTTCAACTTCAGTCACTTTCCCACTGACATGATGTGGCGTCCCTCTGTCTTTTCTGCAAATATTTTTATGGCAACTGCTCTGACAAGTTTTATTCTCCTTGTGCCCTGACTAACTGAATTTAAGCATGCTACTAGATTGGCATCTAGGTCCCGCCCTTTTACTGTTGAAACAGCTGAATGCAACCGCCATTTCTACTCCAAGAGTTTCTTTTCTTGCACTTCCCACTTGTGGAACTCCCTTCTGTTTTCTTGCTTCCCTGATAACTACAATCTTCAAAAATTTAAATGCAACATTTGTTGCTATCTTCTCAAAAATTTAAATGCAACATTTGTTGCTATCTTCTTGAATCTCTCATCTTTTACTGTTCTTCAATCTTCTCTATTCTCAGTCTTCTCTTTCCTTTTCACTCCTTCTAAACCGCTGCCTAGTGGTGGCATTTCTGCCTTGCTTGGGGTGAAATGATTTTAAAAAAAAAGTTCTCTTGCTATGAATTTTTCTTCTTGCATGTGCCTTGATTATATGCTGTCAATTTTGTTATTTGATTTGTAGATAAGATGAGAAATACTTTAATAACTATCATATAAAGTTATAGAGAATTTGATTCTCATAGAAGCCAGAATAGGAATCCATACATAAGCCAGTGAAATAATTTCATTATCTCTTCTATATCTCTTTATTCACAGTCACGGAAATCTCATGGAATTGAACTGCAAGGACATATTGTCATATTTGATGAGGCCCACAATTTGGTAAGCTAGTCAATTTTCTTTTTTTTTCTTAATATTTTTTCATTTTTGACTTTTATATCAGTGTTGTTTTTATTTCTATTTCAATTCTTTAACATTTAGTCTTTCAGCTTTTTTGTACCATTCCTGACTTTTTTCTTTTTCCAAAATTTTTTTGATTTTTACCTTTATATGCCTCTCATTTTCTTGTGTTTCATCATTATTTTCCAATAAATCTTTTTTTCCTCCTCTGCCACTTATCAGCATTCCTTCTTTTCCGCTTCCTCCTCCATATCTTCTCTTCCTTTATATCTTCTCATCTT
>OZ010580.1:16570659-16601642 GCA_963932145.1 Acanthosepion lycidas | reverse complement strand
CTCTTCTCTTCCTCCTCCTCTTCTCCCTCTTCTCTTCCTCCTCCTCTTCTCCCTCTTCTCTTCCTCCTCCTCTTCTCCCTCTTCTCTTCCTCCTCCTCTTCCTCTTCCCTCCTCTACCTCTTCCTCCTCTACCTCTTCTTCCTCTTCTCTTCCTCCTCCTCTTTCCTCCTCCTCTTCTCTTCTTCCTCCTCCTCTTCTCTTCCTCCTCCTCTTTCCTCCTCATCTTTTTTCCTTCTCCTCATCTTTTTTCCTCCTCTTCCTCCATATCTTCTTTTCCTCTTCTGCCCTCTGTTCATCCTCCTCCTCCTGTAATCATTCTGATTTCTTTTTTCTTGTCACTTCACCATTGGGTGCTCTCTTTCAATATGATTGTTTATAAATACTGCGATTTAAAGAAGCAGCTTCAGTTTTCTATTTTTAATCATCAAAAACATATTTTGACTCTACCAACACCTAAAATGAAAGGCATGCAGATGACAGACTTATTCCCATAAATAAAAATGGTGAAGAAATAAAGAATATATGACATAATAAATTTTCATAATCTATACTTATTCAGAAGCATCTGTCATAAAGAAGTGGTTACTAGTTTAGTCTCAGAAACATTATCTAGTGAGTTCAATTCTCAGTGTGTTCTATAAAATGTTTACTCCATTAACATCATATAATATTGGAGAGCATTAAAAAATTCCATCAGCCCACTTTCTAAAATCTGGCCACTACTTTATTACTAGTTGGAGATCCTTCTATATTGTAAAATGTCTATCTGAAAGATCCTTTCATTTTTTTTTTTTTTTTTTTTTTGCTTCAAATCATTGACTAAACTATGCCAACAGAATGTGTGGCATTTATAAATTTTGGAACTCTGGTCAATTGTGAAAGCCTTATTTCTGCAGAAGAAAAACTCGACAGAAAATCTATGAATCTCTAATGCAAACATCAAGTGACATCATACTCAATTGTGAGGAGTAGTGTGACAACTTCCAGCATGGAAATTTTCAGACCCATAGTACAGCCCATGCTAGGAGTCCATTAACAGTATCAACTCCTGAAATTGTTGATCTTGTTCATGACCTAATTTTAACTGATCCACAAATCTTGACCAGAAGGATTGCTGAGGCCCTAGAGATATCCAGGGAATGTATTGGATTTATTATTCATAAAGAGTTTGTCATGTCGAAGATATCAGAAAAGTGGGTGCTGAAATGTTTGAATGTAGAGCAGAACAAGATTTTGTAGCACTTTCAGCAATCTACAGGTAATGTGACTGTTGATACAACATGGTTACACTATTATGATCAAAAACCAAACTATAGTCCACGTAAAAATGGCAAGTAGATTCTACTGACATAGGAAATGAAAAGCTGTGCTTATTATATTAGATGTCAACTTAAATAACAGATTTTCATGTTCAAGGCCAGGAATGAGGTAAATGCCTCAGACAGGGAAGTGTTATCAAAGAGAAAAATAATTAATCACACAAAGGTTGGTAATGAATGATAATACTTAGGACAAGAACAACACATATAAGATTCACCAGTGGCACATAGAAGAAGTAGTCAACTGCTAGAAGTGAATCAAGTGAATTCCATAATGAATCTCTAACTGCAGACTAACATACAGTATTTACTACTGTATTTATGTGAATGGGGACATTATTGTCCATAGGTATGCTACAACAGTTTAACAAATATGCCCATAAAAAATTATGTGTCAAACGGGCCAAGTTTTTTTTCACTTGGCACTGCTATTATTGTATACTCTCTCAGTAAAAAGGTACCTTTTAGAATTTTAATAAAACCCAAACATATGCAATTAAGAATTGACAACAAAAATATTAAACACGATTAATAACTATGAAAATTTTCTTTTTATTCATAAATTTATAATGTGAACAAGAGAACAAGAAAATTTAAATAAACATATGACAAATAACTAATTATAAATTTTAAAAAAAAATTAATTTTCTAGGCATTTCTTTCATTTGCTCTCACCATATAAATTCACTAAAATAATCTGAGAGATGAGAAAAAATATATAAATCCAGTTTCAGATTGTTGGCTTTTATTAAAATTAGTTTTTTAAAACAATAAAAATTGCCGAGGAGATATACAGGCATAATGGTGTCAAGAGAAAAAACCATCCTTTTGACTCACTGTTTTTATTTGCTGGTATGTTTGTTAAAAATTGCCAAAAATTCTATGTGATCAGATGTTATAAAGACAGCTGAGTTTGTCCAGTATGTCCAGGGCACCATCAACCCCAACCTCTTATGAGGGCTATTGTTAAGCATCTGAAGATGACAGTCTGTTATCAGGCATGAAGACAACATATACAAGTCTTATCCAATGAAGAGAGGTTTGTTCATGTCTGACAAGACTTGAGATAACCATGTTAGCTGAATGAGTTAAGGCACTCCTCTGAGAAGAAATTTGACTCAAACTGTAAGGTGAAGAAGAAACAGATTAATAATAGAGATACCAATAGTAATCCACACCAATTTTACATTTGTCTTTGATGGTCTCTGTTTTAATTTCTGGAATGAGGAATTAACATTATCTATATTCAAACCAATATCCCGATCTTTGGCATTATTCAAGTGTCTGTCAATTTGGATAATCTTTAGATATTTCAAACTAGACTATTTATTTAATATACAGGGGTAAATTGTTCTCATCCTGCTGGCTATGCCTATAGATATCTTGTACTTTTTTTAGTACTTCTCAGTTAATGCCCTTCTCATTTTCATTGAGTCTGTACTACCTGATGCAGGGATTGAACTCCTAATTACTATGCCACCAAATTCATGACCCAAAACTATTGTCCTATGGTTCCATGGAATTTGGTGAGAAAGTGATTGAAAGTTCAATCCCTGGGTAAGTTAGTACAAACTCAGAGGAAACAAAGAGAAAAATAACTAAGCAGCACTATAAAAGAACAAATTTAGATATCCCTAGACATGGGCAGCAGAATAAGACCAATCTACCTCTGTTGATTAAATAAAGTGTTCAGTTTGAATTTCTCTTTATCTTTGTTGGTCTTGGGTTCATATGCAATGAAGGCCATGCCAACCTACTTCTTCCCACAGAGCCAAGGGTCAAAGTCTGTGATGGACAAAATGGTCAAACTCTTGATCAAGGAAATGGTCATATGTTTCCAAGCAGAATTCTATTCCCTCCCACATAGCCCAGGAGTAACTAGCCACAATGCTATCACTGTCAGCATGTGGCCTCTGATTTATATCATAATAGACTACTAAATATTTTTGCATGTCTATATGGATATTCCTCGGAGTGGTTGTGTGTGTGTGTGTATATATTTGTATGTGTGTATATATATATATATATATATATATATATATATATATGATAAATTTACTAATTTAAAAATATGTTTCCATTGCTACACAGTTATCATGTTTCAAAAACAGAAAGTAAAAACTTCAAATTTAATTATAGAATTAAATTAAATTCCCTGGTACTGTTTCAATTTCAAGCAAATTTTGGAATAACTTATTTTTAAATTTACTGAGTTTTATAAGCATATACATCCTTGATATTAGTTTCTAAGGATACAGGGAAATTCAGTTATTTTGACAAGGGGTGGTAGGGTATTCATTTTCACTGACAACTATTGTTACAATCACAAATTTAATGGCAAAACAAAGGAGCTGAAAAAACTTTTTGTCAGAGAAAAAAAACAGACAACATGCGAAAAACAGATGTCATCATTTGTTGAACAGGCACCCCACCCCTCCCCTACCTTAACTTAACTTCATTTTGAAAGTAACTCATATTTTGATACAAAAATGTGTAGTGATGGAACCATATTTTGAAATTAGTAAATTTATATTTATCTTTGTAGAATTGTATTGAGGACTGTTTTTTTTTAAAATAAAATTAATTAATAACAACACTGGATTATAAATCTTACTGTTCTTTCTCTTTAATATATATATATATATATATATATATATATATATATATATATATAATAGCTGGCAACTTGTATTGTAGGATACCCGTCTAATAAGACAGCTAGCCCATCCTTATTGCAGATGCTTGCTCGGGCACGTTTGTATTTGTTCAACACCTGCAGAACCCACCTGTGGTTTGTACTGCAATTATGCTGAGCAGACCTTAGTTACAGTTTCTGGGAGAGATCATGTTATCTAGCATGATCAATAATCTAAAAAGATCAGCATGCTCAAGCCCTCAGTCATCATGACTGAGAGTTTAAGTATGCTGACCTTGAAGATGAAGAAAACAGAATAGGCTGCACCAGAGGTAGTTTTACCCAACACTGCAAATTGCTACAAAATCAAAACATCAACCTGAAAACTAGAGTCATGTTCTTAAATTGCCTCACCAAGACTTTCCTAGTAGATATCATGTATGGTGCCAAATCTGTCCTGAAATATGTAGCCTCTCAGCAGTATACAACCACTTTCTAAGATCAGTTGATAAAAAAAGTTTTGATTGAGTGTCTTTGAACCTTGCAGGCAACAAAGAAAGAACTATCTTTCACTGGTTCCCAGACTTCATGAATTTAAGCATTCTACTAGGCTGGCATCTCTCTAACACCCTTTCACTGTTGAAACTGTTAAATGTAGCCATCTCTTCTACTTCAATAGCTTCATGTCTTACAACTCTCGACTGTGGAACTCCCTCCCATTTTCCTGTTTCCCTGATAGCTATAATCTCCAGCTATTCAAATGTAATGTCAATCGATGTCTCCAGATGCTTTGATCTATCCCATATCCTTCTCTTCATCCTTTCCTCTATCATTCCTATTTGCTCTCACTCCAATTCTCTGTAACCCCTTGTGTGTTAGTGGCTTCCCGCCTTGCTTGGGGTGAAACGCTTAAAAAACAAAAAAAACAAAAGGTGCCAGCAATACATTTTCAAAGTAAAAAAAAAAAAAAAAAAAAAAAAATATTACTAGCAAATAGTTTTTGGAAAAAAATTGAAAATATATTACCAGTAATACATTTTTTGTAAAGAAAAAATATATTACCAGCAATGCATTTTTATAAAAGAAATTATTAATGCTTCCAAAAAAAAAAAAAAAAAAAAATGTATAGGATAATGGAAACTACATCACTTGAGGAGTACCAACAGCAGCAACAACTAAAATAGATAGCACATGCAACTCAAAAAGAAAATAATCACATCATCAAGATGTTAACACTCCACACTACTTCAAATAAAAGGGTCAGGCAGGAAACCTCCATCAATACTGGAAAAAGAAATAACTGCTATTAATAACTTGAGAAAACCCATTTTTCTGAAAAACTTGTTTTTTTTTTAAGAAAAAGATTTTTAGAAATTTCAGCTGAAATAGGGTTCATTTAGTTCATAATGACATTAACATAGCTGATTAATGATCATTGTAAAATCTAGTATTATAACAATTAAAATGGACATCTAATTATAGGTTTCATATTTTCTTTTGATTTTAGGATTTTACAAATGGAGATTTCTGCCTTTCTCAACTTGTCTGTCCTCTTTTCTCACTGTCCAATTTTATCCCAGTTGTGTGCAATATCTTTGATCTGTACCAATGTTGGAATCGTGCCAAGATCAAACAGCCATTGAGGATTATTTCCTTGTTATCATTATGAAAAACTTTGATTATTGGAAGAATTTTTCTTTTCATGGATTTCTCTGAAACCAAGAATAGAAATCGCTTCTCGTGAGATTTGAAATTATATCTGAATAACAGTTTGGTATGCCTCTGATGCGACTATTTCAATGTGCATTGTCCAAACAAGAAATCACAAGGAATAGGCTTTATTTCTGG
This sequence comes from Acanthosepion lycidas, assembly GCA_963932145.1. NCBI lineage: Eukaryota > Metazoa > Mollusca > Cephalopoda > Sepiida > Sepiidae > Acanthosepion > Acanthosepion lycidas. The sequence goes on along the minus strand of OZ010580.1, from coordinate 16,595,840 downwards.
TTGGTACATCAAAAGCACATGAAAACTGCAATGTTGTTTGAAGAAGACTTTATAAAGTCATGTAAAACACAAAACAGGAGAAAAAATTAAAAGTTGGTTTAGTCAGAGTTCAAGTACATCTGGCAATACAAAAAACATTCTCATGAATAAATAAAAAAAAAAATAAATGTACTGATTGACACTGCTCATTGATTATATCCTAATATTTTAGATTTTATTATTGTTTCAACCAAAGTATAGTCCCTTGATTTATTTGTAGACTTTTAAAACTTTTTTTTTAATGAATCTATATAAATGCTTTAACGTATCTTGAACTAGGATAGCATATCAAGAATTTTTTTTTTTTTTTCCAACAACTGCTGCACAAGCCATGGTTACTGCTAAAACCTTTGTGTTGTAGTGAGACAACCACACTCTACACACTTTCATTCCAAGCACTGCTATAAACAACAGAAGTGAGTGAGAATGTTATAACTTAGTGTGTAAGTGCAACAGCGTTCAAGGTTAATCTGTGTCAAGTGGCTTCACTCTGCATACTTTAAGTCTGTTACCATAACAACAGTCCCCATACTTTTTGATCAGACCTCATATAATCTGAATAAAATTGTGATGAAACTAATAACTATTTTAAAACTTCCTCAAAAGAAAGAATGCTCTGACAGCAGGATCATAGTTCATGCTTATTTATATTTTTTATAAATAGCATTTTCTTTATATGCATATGCATTTGCATATTTATAACATTACTAATTTTGAAACTCATTGTACGTTATGTCATACTACTTGCTATGCTGGCAATGTTTCAGCTGTTGTATTATCCAGTCTTCTTCAGAAGTTTAATTGGTAATCTTTTCTGAATTCTGAACCAAACCCTTTATGCAATCCATAGGATCGATTATTGAGTTTTCATATTTCGAGGATATCTTGCATCATTTAATACTAATCAATTTTATTCACTTTTGCATTACTTGTTTGTTTCTTCCCCTTAATATTTAAATATTTAATTCAGGAACTGAACTCACAACTGCCAAAGAATCAAATATTTTTTTTTTATTTGTTTTAATCTTGTATGCTATGTGTCTCTTGATGATAATCATAATTCCTCATCTCAAAATATATCCTAATATAATATTAGTAATGGACACAAAACCCAGTGTTCAGTAAATTACTGGAATTGAACTCTTTAAGCTGTAGATTTTTACAAGCAATGTGCTCAGTGTTAAAAAAAAATAGAGCAACGATACTTAATAAAGTTCAAAAGTATTATCTTTCAAATTTTAAGCTTTGCAATTGCACTGGTCATCAACGTCAGATAGTAGGCCTTTGTCAGTCAGGGTTGTAAAGGCCAATGCAGGAGTGACAATCTCTGTTTCAGAGGTTGCATGTGTGTTCTGTCTCTGGTTTGTTGGAGCTGTCACTTTGCTTTCTGCATGCCCACCTTTCCATGCCAACGTGTGTCAGCTTCTCCTGCTCTGACTTCGGGTGTTTGGTCAGTGTCTGTCTCCATTTGGATCATATGACTGCCAGGCTCTCCCATGACTCTGTGTTGATGTTCACAGATTTCATGTCATACCTCACAACATTGCAGTACTGCAGCTGTGGCCACCCAGCAGCTCTCCATGCAGGAAGTTTTGGGGTTGAAGCCATCTGGCATGTGACAGACGTGGCCCAACCAATGCAGTCTGAGCAGTATAAACATGCTTGGCAAACTTGCTCAAGACAGGGCCTCAGTGTTGGGTACCTTGTCTTGCCACACTATTTCCAGGATGTAGCAGATGCTTCTCATGTGAAAGGTGTTCAGATGTCTTTCTTGCTTGGTGTACGTGGTCCAAGTCTCGCTGCCATATCACAGTGTGCTAATAACACAAGCATTGTACACAGCCATCTTGGTCTTCACCAACAGCTTGGGATTGGTCCACACGTTTTATGAGGCACACAGGTGTTGTGGCTGTCTTCCCCATTCTCTTGTCAATCTCTGCACCAAAGAAGAGATGGTCAGTGATGGTGGAGCCAAACGTATATGAACTGATGGACTACATCAAGCTCAGTGGTGATGGCTGGTGGTGTTTCAGTACCTTGTCCCAGGATGATTGTCTTTTGAAGGCTGATGGTCAACCTGAAGTTTCTGCAGGTGTGAGAGTAATGGTTCATCAGTGACTGAAGTTCACACTGGGTGTGAGTTGCTCCTGCCGCATCTTCAGCAAAAAATATGTCTCTGACAAGGGCTTCATGTACTTTGGTCCTGGCTCTGAGGCAGGCAAGATTGAACAACCTGCCATCTGATCTCATACACAGGTAAATCCCTTACTCTTGACGTGCCAACTACATGCTTCAGAAGCAGCGCAAAAAAAATCTTGAAGGTTTCTTTTGTTAGGTGACTATTTGTAATCTGCAAGAGCGGCACACTTGGCCACAATGACAGGAGTCATCTCAGTGAACTTTGCCTCAAGGCAGTGCAGTGCATGGTGTCCTGTAAGGTCACCCACTTCTCCATGACAGAGTTTCCAGTCCAGGAGATTGTCCAAGAGATTGTCCGCTCGTTCTCAAACCTCTTGGCAAATTGTTGCACAAGGTCTGGTTGGCTTATCTTGCTGACATCAATACCCCTGCTTCTTGCCACAGTGGAACATCTTGGGCTGGAGCTTGATCTTACAGCACACTAAGGAGTGGTTCTGTATTGCAGTCTGCACTGTGGAAAGAACTTTCTTAATGGCAGCTCATTTGACCAGTATGAGATCCATCTCGTGCCAGTGCTTTGAGTGTGGATGTCTCCAGGAAAGCATGTGCTGGGGATTGGTCCTGAAGAAGGAGTTGGCTATGCACAAGTTGTGATAAGTGCATAGCTCAGGCAGTCTATGGCCATTGTCATTCATCTTGCCAATACCAAACTCTCCAAGGCACAAAGGCCAAGAATCATGATCAGCACCCACTCTGGAGAGTGTAGAGTAAGGAGTCTCTCAGATCTGTTGCTGCCTGGTTCTACTGTATTTAGCAGGCTATTCCTCACTGCAAAGCCCATTTCATGTTGGCATGTTTCATTGGTGCTCTTCCCCTGCCAGAAGAATGTGTAGTCCTTCTCCTTCAATGATCCAAAGTCAGCCAGATGTGTTTCCTGTAGAGTGGCAATGTCTACATGAAGCCTATTGAGATCACTGTTTATGACAGCAGTTTTCCTGGAGTTGCTGATGTTCTGAGAATCTTCAGAGAGGCTGGTCAGCATAGTCTGGACCCTCCAACAGCCCAGTTTTAGAGTTGATTTCTTTTGAAAATTCTTGTTGTTGCCTGGTGCAAAGGTTGCAGTCTGCTTGTCGGATGTTTCCTAATCTCCATGCACCCAATGAAGAAGGCAGACCATGGTAGGGCAACGCCTTACTGGCTGGGGGCTGCCCAGCTTGAGGCAGGCAGTAGCTGTCCAATGAGAACCAAAAATCTCTCCCACTGGCGAGAATGACCCCTGGTGCTGTGCTCTACACCAATCGAGTGGTAGCTTATAACCGGCAACTGCTGTTCTCTGTGTTGCATCAACACCAAAGGCAAAGCTGAAGTGTCCCCTTCGGGTGTAGTGCAGGGTGTTTTGGCACAGTGTGGTGTGGTCAGATGCAAGCCTGGGCGATTTGGTATAGAGGACAGGTTTTTGCCCATGTACACGTTCCCCATTTCCATGTCACCAGTGAGGCCAAAGGGTTGTTACAGTTTTGGACCGGGGATGTCACAGGAGCTGCGAGAATGGGTTGGTTACAACAGCAAACTGCTTTAGGGACTCTGTCTCCAGATTTTTCCTCAAGGTTTACTCCTGAAGCCTTTTCTATATCTGGATATGGCCACAAAACAGTGGAGGTTTGAAATAAGGGTTTTCTTTCCCTTAGGTGAACTGCCTTCCCAGGCTGTTGAGCTCCACCTACCTGATGCCGGATATAGTTTATCGTCATACCCAAGACAATGTCAGATAGATTTATTTGACACTGATGAGTAGCATATCTGCAAAAGTCAGAAAAATCTTTTGAACTTTTTTTTATCTATTAACTAAATGGATACATAGTGAAAAATCCAAGAATTAAACATTTTCACAAAATTTGATTAAGATAGTTGTCAGCATTCAGACTTGTTGATTAAAAAAATATGAATATATAAAAGTGAACACTGAGCAGCAACAGTCTGTTTCATGCAATGTTCAGGCAATTGATTAAAAATTATATAGCTATTACACTTTTTTATGCCAAGTTATAAAAGATCGGGGAAAATAATTTTGGTCTGCATTAAAATAAGATTTAAACAAAAATTCTTTGCATTTTCTTTTATAAAATTATTCTATTATCTTCTATACCAATATTAGATGATTAATTATGCCGAAGTTTGATCAAAGAATAGAGATAATGATAAGCAAAAGATGATCTGGGAATCTCTTTTAACATAGGCAATGTTGTGTAACCTTGCTGATGTAAATGTGCCCCCCTCCACCAACCATATATATATTTATATTCCTCGAGACACCCTCACCAAATCTAATTATATTACATTCTTGACTGCAAACAAACTGTGCAGCAAATTCTCTTGCAGACATGAATACTGGGGCAGAAGTGCACCAGACCGTTCCTACATTGCAAGATAATATTTTCACATTCCCTAGTGTTGCTGTGAAAGCAGATTGATGCCAGGTAACGGCCTCGTCTTCGTTTAAGCCCCTTTTACGCTGAATAATCATTAGCACTCTTTTGAGGTAGAGGAGAAAATAGTAAGGACAATGTGTGAGCCTCCTGTTAATGATACTTTCATTGTCCGGATCATTGACCTTTGAATATGCCCCATAAAAGTGAAACCAGGCATGAAGACAGGGTCACGGTGCCTCTGACCTTTGTGGCGCCTTCTATATCCAGGACAGATACGATGCTGCATCTTTCATTCCCTCCTCATTTCTTTTCTTTTTTTTTTGTTTTGTATGAGTGTGTATATATGTGCTTATGGGAACAACTGAGCCTGTGTGGGTTTTGTTTTGCTAAGTAAAGGAGTGATTAGGTGTTTATTTGCTGGTTGAGGTTGTATTTGTTTGAGTTACTGGGTCCTTGTGTTGGGGGAAGAGAGAGTCTTTGTTTTGAGAGATGTAACTTCAATACAGCCTAGTTCATATGTTCTTTGACTCTCCAATTTAATTTTAATTGCCAGTATTGGCCACTTGATAAAAACACATGTCAGCTGAGTAGTATTTTAGTGTCAGTGTGAAACACATATGCCCGCTGTTAGTCTAGTTCACTATTACAACTGAGAACTGGTGGAGTAATGGATAGCAGCTCAGATTGAGGAATTGGAGAGCCAAGTTCAAATTCAAATTAAATCCATTATATTCACTTACATGCTAATACCCTTGGAGAAGGTATGAATCCTTTTGTTCTCCACCCAGCTATGGGTAAATAGCAAGACAGACCAGGTTCTATAGCCTTGGATGGCAACTGGTCTACAACAGAAAGAAATGTCAACCTATTGTGGGAAAAAAAATCTGCCTTGTTAGTCATGTATTGAAAGATAGATGATTGCCTAAGTGTGTATCACACATGGTACTAACTTTTTTTCTTTTTTTTTTCTTTTTTTGGCTTCATTTTATGTGGAGAATATGTAATTCAACATTAAATAATTCAACAAGGGTTGACAGGTCATCAACAAAGCTAGCCTAAACCAACCAAGATTTTACTCTTGATGTTTGCTGTTTGTTCAAAAGATGAATAAGTGTCATCATGTAGTTTTAGCCTGTATTTTTTTGGTTTGTCATATGTTGGGTGCTGGAAACCAAATCTAATTTTATAAGTCAATATGTTTTGGTTCTTCTAAGTACCTTCAGCTTGTTGGCATTTATGGTTCTCCGTAATTTCCTCTCCTTCGTAACTGTTAGTAAATTTAGACTTTTGGTCATCTCCCCCAATCCCTGTTCTACCTTGTTAGATAAGTTATGCACTGCTTTCTTCTATCCCTCTTACCTTCAATATGCCATCTGAATGTCAAATTTTCAGAGCCCACTTTCCTCATTATGTATCCTAGAAATTTCAATTATCTCATTCTTAATCTAAGCATAAGTGTGTTGTTTTTGTTTCTATTTCCTCTAAAACTTTGTCACTGGTCACATGTTCAGTCTATGATATACTCAGCATCCTTCTGTAGAACCACATTCTATTGCTTCAAGTCTCTTTATCTACAAAGAGATTGCCCAGCATTCACTGCCATATAGGAGGACTCATATTACATAACAATTTCATACTCTTTTCTTTGTTTCTAATGAAAATTTCCTGTTTCTTTATAATTTGCTTAGATTTTGGAAAGCATCATTCACCATCGCAATGTGCCTTGGGATTTTGGTGCTGTATTTTCCACACACTGTTAAAACACTTCCTAGATATTTAAATTTTTGCACTTGCTTGATTTTGGTATCTCCAATTTATAATTTGAATGTTAGACTCTTCTTTTTATTGGCAATGATACATTCTTTCTTCTGGCTTTCCTTCATTAACTTTACATTACTACATTATATGTAGGAGTTCTTGAAGTTTCCTTTCTGTATTTGCTATCAACACTGTCTCATTAACATATCCTGTTAAGATTGTGGCAATCAATAATGAATCCTGATAGGGATTCTATGATTTGGTTAGGAGTATGATTTACTGTTGAACCATACAAGAATGAATTAATAATTTTGCAGTCTAATATGTATTTGAATTTTGATTTGAAATTTTCATATTTGTTTGATGTGGTTAATATTCATTCCTGAATAAAGTACATTTACAAGGAGATTGTTTTGGAGAAAAAAATATTGTTTAAAATAAATACTTTTTTTCTTATTAGACTGTTGACTTATTTATGTGTGTATGTCAAGAGAAAAATATGGGAAAACATTTAAATATGAACTGTATGCAGATGTATGCTAATGAATTACATTTATAACAAAATAACCCACAAACACTTATCATGACTTCAGTCTGCACTCAAAAAATGCTCTTACCAATGAAGAACAATCCAACAAAAAACAATGATTGTGCAATAAGTTTCAAACTTTGGTGATATGTTAAGATGTTGAAGGTAGTCACCTGGTCCAGAAATACCATTCCTGGTAGTTTCATTAATCTACTCTTCCATGTTGGCTTAGGGAAAATTGGAAAAAGTCAGACACAAGTAGGTTTAAAGAAGGCTTTCTTCTTCCACATTGTGAGAGCAGCTTGGAATGAGAAATCACAGAGCTGTGTTCAAATTCCGGTTAAGTATGTTACATTCACTTACATGCAAATACCCTTAGGTATGAATCTATCTCTTTGTGCTCTCCCATGAGCTGTGGGTTAAATAGTAGAACTTTTATCTGGAAAAGTCATTGTTATATCCAAAAAATTGTTAATGCAACACTCACAAAAAAAGAATTATTCTTATAATCCAAGAAATGTTTCAGTTTTAAATAACCCCCAAAGGTTTGATAAGCTGTACAAAACAAATTAATCAATCTTCCTTATGAGTTGTACCAGATATTAACTTGGAATTTATACTCTCATTATATGGTTTTTATATTGGAGATTTTCCTCCTTCAAAACAGACTGCCTTTACTATGACTAAGATGTTGTACCTTTCCCCTCTTGTCTGCCAAAAAACTTCTGTCAATGACCACTACATAGCATTGCCAAAGGAGTATTTGAAAATAGGATGTGTAAGTCTCATCCTCTTTGTTTTTCTCTTATAGCTAAAGGATGCCTTAAAGATTGACATGTCTTATGTCCACTCAAGAGGTTCTTTTTAATCAATAGTGAACCTTATGTTGCATTGAACACGAAATGGAAAGTACAAAGTACACAGTGCCCTAAGCTGATTTGGCTACATGAAGGCATATACAGTGTAACCTGGATATAAGAGTTGTCGGGACCGGAGAAGTCTCTTCTATCCAGGTTTCTCTTATATCCGGGTTTGGTCTAATTTATATACATTAACACAGGCTCTAATTTGGGACCAGATAAAATCTCTCTTATATCCGGGTTACACTGTATAATAATGCTACCAAACCAACAAAATGTAAGTCCCTCACAATATTTGCACATACACACACACACACACACACACACACACACACACACACACACATGTATAAAAAAAAAGGGATTTCTGCATGAACCTTCATTCACCCCTTTCGTATTCTTTCTTTTTAGTTTGCTTAAGCTATAAAATATGCTCTTAATTGTTTGTATATTCATTTTTATACTGTAATGTTTTAAGAAATTCCAACCACTTTACTATCAATTAATATTATCTTACCACTATGTTACCTTAACATAGAATTAAGGAACAAGATGCCTGTGTAATTTGCATATTAGTTATTAGGTATCAAAATTTGCAAATAGAAGAGCATGATTGTTATACATCTGAAGAAGGCTAGAGGGCATGGCAGCTGAAATGTTGTGATAACAATAATAAAGATGAGGATGAGAGTCCAAATATAGTGTAAACAAATTTTGGCCATCAAACTGTCTAAAAAGATCTGTTTTTCTTTTTTTCTTTTTTTTTTTTTTTTTCAAACATTTAAAGTAGAGATTGTTTATTATAATGTAGATTACAATGTTTAAACTTTATTTATTTTTATATATCTGTGAATATATTGCTCAACATAATCTGTTGGCAGGACCTAGAATATGCTGTGTTCCCTTGAAGAGGGCTAAGAACGCTCCAAAAAGGGGACCACTTATCAAAGGTTTATAAACTCGGATATAAATGACCAATATTTTCCTTTTTACTGAACCAAATAAATACTTATTGATATATTTATAAAAAAAAAAAAAACAACAACAACAAATATTTTGACATTATTTAACTCAACCAGTTGATTGGAAAAAGTTCTTTGTAGATTGGTCTGTTAAAGCACACTGGATCCAACAAAAGTTCCCTCTGCACAGGGAAATGCATGTTTGAATCCTGTCAGAGAGTGCATATTTTTCTTTAATAAGATTTCTCAAATATTCAGGTTGGGAGATGAAAATAAATTATATTCTTTAATAAACAAATGGAGTGTCTACTCAAATATGTGTATCCACTGAAAATAATGTTTAAAGTCTGTCGGATTAATAAATTAAAAAACAAATCCATTACTTAAAAAAAAAAGGGTTCATATATAAAACTAACCAATCTGACCCTATAATTTGTGGAGTGATGTCTACCCCAAACTATATGTTGTGTTCCCTATAAATAAGCCTCTGTACAAGTCATGAACTGATCAATTTATTTTTAACTGAACAAGAAGTGATGCTAACATTTTGCTTTAAGTTTTACAGGATTTTACATATTCTTGTTATAAAACCTGCAGTGTTTTTACTCTCGGAATATAAATGCAGTTTAAATAATCTAAGTGTCAGTAAACATATATATAATACAAACCTCAGTTTGTCAGTTATGATGCCAAATATAGACAAATGTATATTTTAAATGCCTTTTTTGTTTTCAAAATTAATGTTTTAAATGTACATCATTCCACAATAAGAATAAAACAGCCCAATGAGTCAATGATTAATGGAACTTAACTCTAGCAACAGAATAATTAAATTTGTAATTACTACAAATAATAATTACTAATTAATAAGAAAATAGTAATTACAGTTGGAGTAATGAAAGCATTTTGCCATAAGGTCTTCTGCTGAAAATCCAAAATTAATTAAATATCTTACAAAAATTTATACATTTATCAAGTCCAGTCTTTTTCTATGTGCTGTGTCCCTTCCGGATGTAGGTTATCATGGCTCTCTGCAGCTTCCTATCCCTTGTGGCCCTAAGCAGTTTTTCTCCCTTTCTTCAATATGCCTGTGAGGGTTAAGTTCTCTAAAATCTCCTTCCTAATTATGCATCCAAGAAATTTCGACTCTGTCTTTCTAATTCTGTGTTCTTTTTGTTAAGATTTTCTTTATGACTTCCTTGTTGCATGCTTGCTTGGTTCATGGAATTCTCAGCATCCTTCTGTAGAAACACATATAGATTATTGAAAAAAAATCTTTAATGCTCTTAATTTGGAGAGCTGTTGAAATATCTGCATAATCTTTGTTTTAGTTTCATAGCATCAAAATAGTACTGGTGAGATCTAATTCATCAGATAGCCCACCCATATCAACCTTTGAAAAACCAATTCAGTTTAATAACTTCCACCTCAGAAATTAAAAAAACTATTAGGATAGAAATAAATATTCAGGACACTACATAGCGTAGTGGTTATCAGCACGCTGAGGTCAAATTCTGGTTATGATTATTGCATTGACTTTCATATATAAAATCCTTGGGAAAGATATGAATTCTTTCTTCTTTCCCAATCTATGAGTTAAAGAGCAAATCAAAATGGTCTCTCTAGCCTTGATTGGCAACCAGTCTAGAAGGTGAATAAATCTGAATTCAAAACTGGTGAGTATGAGACTGGCAACTCCACCCAGTAAATGCCTATTGCTATGGAAACTGTCGCAGCAACACTATAATGCTGAGGCTGTAGTTGTATACATAGCATAAGAAGGTTTTATCTTTGTATACATCAAAGAATATATTTATCTTTTGATATTAAAATCCTTAATGTGTATAATTTATACAATACAGGCTTTCAGCATATTGTGGAACCTTCATTTCCAAGTTGAATTTTTATTTTTTTGTCAGTGAACTATAACCAAGGTGGAAATAACCAAGTACAAGTCACATCAAAATATTCTAAGGGACTTACAGCCTTATCACATTGAAATACCAGTCCCAGTACTATCACAAAGTTAAGCAATGTAAGCTTTGTCAGTATCTAGATGGGTAACCACTTGGTAATACCGTGTGGTGTTGGTGTGATTATGGATAATGGCTTGGAATTGTTCATTGGGAAGCGAAGTTCTAATGCACATTGGGTTTGTTATATTCACTTACACACAAATTCCCTTGGGAAAGGCATGAACCCACCTCTTCTCTCTCTCCCAACTATGCATTAATCGCTAAACCATTATTATGTCTGAAAAAAATTCTTACAATCTAAAAATATTTTCTGGCTTTAAATAACCTGAAAAGAGTTGATAAGCCATAGAAAAAAATTCAATCAAAATATTTTAATTGATAAAGTACATATTTGTTGCATATCATCAGGACAGGTTTAAAATGATACAGGCTTGACAAATACATAAAATGTTGAATAAAAGAATGAACCTGATTTATATTTATTGACTTCAGTATTTTAATTTTTTTCTTGTCCAAAACTGAAAATGTATTTGACATAAAATATGATAAAAAAAACAAGAAATCTTAACTGACATGGATTCAGTAATTATTAAACATTCTTCCACTTTATTTAACTTCTTCTATGTACCATGTCCTTTAAGGACTTGGTTGATGATGGCTCTCCACAATTTCCTGTCTTTTGTAGCTCTAAGTAAATTTTGCCTTTTTGTCATTTTTCTTACTCCCTATTCTGCCATCCATTTATTCAAGCTTGGGTAGGTTGTGCACTATTTTCCTTTATCCCTCTTGCATTCAGTATATCCTGTGAGTAACAAATTTTCCAAGCACTCTTTCCTTATGTGGCCTAGAAATTTCAATTATCTATTTTTGATTCTAAGTATAATTGTACTGCTGTAGAACCACATTTTTGTTGCTTTGTCTCCTATTCATCTGCAATTCAATGCCATATAGGAGGACTGATATTACATAACAGTTCAGCCCTCTTTCCTTTGTTTCTAATGAAATTTTCTTCTTTCATAATATTTCACTTAACTTTTAGAGAGTATCTTTCACTATCCCAATGTACCTTTTTATGATTTTTATTTGTGTATGCTTATTTGGCATTTGGTTTGCATTTCCTGTAAACAAAATTGGAAATAGCTATTTAATATTTTTTTTACAAAATCACATTGCAAAGCAGTGAAATATATGAAGACTCTAAATTAAGTTATTTTGGTGGCTGGTCTAATGATCTTTATCTCTGTGATAGGATATCAAAAGAAGAATACTATTTGAACTTCAAACTTTTTCTTAACAGTAAGGTTCACCTTGTAAAAGGCCCAGGGGACACTCAAGGTAGAAGATTACATTAAGGGATAGTTTATATGGATAGGAAGGGAAGATAATGGTTAACTCTAGACTTGAACAGGTTAAAATTGTAGTGATCCAGGAAACATCCTCTTGGGAGTGTGTTCCACAGACTGCCAAGAGGATGCAGGAAGAAGCTGTTCAAGTGGTTATGGTGAAAAATATGCTGACAACCTACAAGTAGAGGGGTAAGCCCCCCCCCCCCGAAGAGGGTACCTGTTATACTTATGTTTCCTGATGTAATGAATATGCATACACCTGGGTTCTCCCTCACAGTAATATGATTGGCTGGTGTCAGCCATAAATACAGACTGATGTGGAGGTACAGGGACACCTATTGGCCTACGCCTATTGCATACCACTACAACGAAGACCAGTTTATTACGGTTACCTGCTAGATTGTTCTACCTGGTTACAGTAGTGAACAACCACTTTACTACTTCGAACAAATATATCCCTTTCCAGGACATATCATTTCCCTTTTTTTTGAGATACTCATACAAACTGTACTTATGTCTACCTATCAAAATGACAGAATTTGGCATTAAATAAACTGGAAATAGTTGATATTCTGTAAGAACAAACCAAACTATATTGCAAACCATCTATCCAGTAGACCAACAGTAGCTCAGCATTTGTCAGGAAAAAGAGCATAGAAGCTAATTTTCAAATACTTTCTTTTTCTATTCCATATATTTCAATTTGTGTCTAGGTTTCAAAGTAATTTGATATCAGACTTAAGGTATTTTGCAACATGGTAGAAAATTTGGTGTTAAGATGATTTTGAAAATGTTCACTCCGTTAACCTCCTAAAATATGCTTTTGTGCTCAGGACAGGTATTTTTCTTCTGAGAGTACCCTTAACTTAAGTCACTTTCCACTGTATAATTATCTGAACTTACCCTTATCTCATCTTGTACACATACACCAGACTTTTTTTTTACTGTTCAAAGGTCTCTGTTAAACAATTTTGTTATTTCCAAGCTGCATGCTGTTCAAATTCATCTCAGCCTTGGATAAATCACTTGGATGACCCATAATTTTACAATGGATGTATAATAATTTACCATTCTTAAAATATACAGTTGTAAAAAATATAGCTTCCTTTTGTTTACTTCTGTGCAGAATGTTTTCTATGTTGGTGCAAGTCAGTATTGCCTATGTTTGTGTTAAATTAGTTTTTTTCTGTCTTTCAAAAATTTGAATTTATAATATAATAATTTTTTATAAATGGAGAGAGAGAGAGCAGGAAAAATTTGGAGCCTTGTCAAGAAACCCTTCCTCTGAAAAATGAAAAAGAAAAAAAAGGATGTTTAGTCAGATTCCTGGAAATGAATTTGGCTGAGAACTTCACAGCATCTTGATGAAAATATATAATTTAGAGAAACAGAAAATTACATAAGAGATGTGTGTGTATAGTTTGATATATATCTTGTAAGAAATAGGAAGAGCATGTGTAGGCATAATTGTATATAAATTTATATTTTGATTCTTGTTCTATTAGTTATGCTTCTTCAAGATTGAAAATAAGGGGAAAATAAATCTTCTCACACTAATTTTATTTTACTCTATCTTATTAATTCAAAATAACACTGACTGTTGCTTTGATAACTTTATTTACCTCTGTTGCCTGAAGTATTTGCAGGAAATGCAAACATCTTTTCATTATTAAACATTATTTAGTTCACTTCTTTTGTAAACAACATGTTCTGAAGTTCATATTTTTCCGTAAACATATTCAAAGCACAAGCCAATAATAAACAAAACAATTTTATCATAAAGTCATTTTATTAAATTACTGTAATTAAACTCAATATTATTAACACTTTTAATGCTATGCATGTACTTAAACTGCCTTACAAAATTTATACTGCCTGTTGACATGTACATACATTTTCAAGACACTGAAATCTCAGTCCCTAGCATTTGTATTTTAAACTAACTACTACTTAATGCAATTTTAAAATCAGAATAGACATATAGTAGTCTACAATAGAAAATTTTCTGTAAAGTATTTTATTGTGTTCTGTGTTTGGGGTGTTGTTCAGCTTAGTTTGTACTGGAGAGTATCTGATCAAAATAAAACTAGTGGCACTCATCAGAAATCACTGTCAGTATATCTTTTTCGTCATTTATTCCCAGAAAATAGCAATTTCCTATTTTACCCCAAAATAGGTCAACACAGCCATGTAACAATGCTCCAACAATGAATGTGTGAAAAAGGATTTTTTTATTTATTTATTTAATTTATTTATATATAAAGTACTTATATATATACCATCTAGTGGGCGAATGACTTGATCAAGAAACAAATTACATGAGCACAAGTGGCAGCAATTGTGGGTATCAACTACAGATCTGCCCAAACCACATTACTTGATGACTTGAGGTAGCATAAAGTTAGTTCAGGTGAGGCCTAAACAAGCTACCAGCTGCAAAGCTTCTTTTTGGAAAGAATGAAGCTTCTCGAACAATACAGAGGTACATTGTTGTAGACTATGTCGAAAAGTGAAACATGCATTTGTTCATCAGTAGAAACAAAGGTGTTGTATGAAAATTGCCTTTACTTTTTGATTTACCCTTGTACATCACCATCCTGGATATGACAATAAACTGTATCCGCGTCCTGGGTAGGACGATAAACTACATCCAACAACAAGGCCTCTGATCAGGAGGTTTTGAGGAGCATGGAAGCACCTCTTAATTGCTGGTGTTCCCAGGTCCACTCTGACCTGGGGCGGTAGTATGTATTAACAGAAATAGATTTTTGACAAAACATAAATATTACCAAAAAAAAGTTGTCAGCATTAAATGACCCATTGAGGTTGATATGCCGTAAAACAAAACAAACAAGTCCAAATCTTGTACATCAGTTAGTTATGTGCCATGCGTGATACACGCTTAGGTGATCATTTATGATTCGATACATGACTGACGAGGCAGATTTTTTCTGCAGTAGGTTACCATTTCTTTCTGTGGTAGACCAGTTGCCATCCAAGGCTTTAGAATCCAGTCTGTCTTCCTATTTACCCATAGCTGTGGGGGTGGGGATGAAAGATTCATACCTTTTCCAAGAGTGTTAGCACGTAAGTGAATATAATGGATTCGACTGGAATTCGAACTTGGCTCTCCAGTTCCTCAATCTAAGCCACTATCCATTACTCCACCACCCTTGTACATAGTAGAATTTAAATAGTTCTTTTAATGAACTTTTTCAAGCATGGCAGTATTTTTCTAATTGTCAAAATATATTTGTATTGTTTAGAGATGTACATTATATATCCTTAATGTGATCTAGATCTATTCATTTTTTTTTTAAATTCCTTGCCCAGTGGTGATCACATAGCCAGTGAGAATTTTCTTTGTAAACTTTTAATAATAATTCAGTCTCCTTTATTGAATTTTAAATCTACATTAACTAAATAATCTAAGAAATGTTTAGTTATTCTTTTGAATGAGAAATTAAGGCTACATAATCACACATTATCTACTGTTGTGTTAATCAAATTGAAAAGAACAGATATTAAACTTAAGTGAAATGGGTGGAGTAAGAATTTGCCTAGCCAATGACAAAGTCTGACTTCACTTGAGTTTATATTCTCTTTTTATTTTTAACAAAGCAAAGCGGGAATGTCACTAGCATTCAGGCGCTTACAGGGAGTGAAAGTGAAAGTAGGATTGAGGAAAGGACAAAAGATGAAGTGCATTCAAGAAGACAGAAGATGACAATTGATTTTGCCTTTAAATTTTTGAAGATTGTAGTTATCAGGGAAGCAAATAAATGGAAGATAGTTCCATGAGCAGGAAGTATACGGAAAGAAACTGTTCAAGACAATCCTCTCATGCAGCTTGGAAATAAAATCTATCATGTAAAATATGAACATGACAAAATATAGTTTCCATTGAAACTTTGTAATCATCCTAAAACTGGTTTAAATGAATCCACTTAATTTCTTGCATGTTTTAATATGATTAAATAAGTAACAAGTAGAAAATCTTGTCAAATTTAACAAGTTTCACAGTTTATTCATAAGATTTTTATATCAATAAATTAAATATTAGTTCTTTTTCTATTGTTATTGTTTCCATGATCTGAGAGGAGGGTTTGAAAATATGCATTAAATATTTATCAAAATACCTGTGATGGTGGTGTATTCAAGGTTTATCATCTACAATCACAACGGAAATGTTTTGAGACACAGACATGGAAATTTATTGTATACATTTGATTAAAACACAAGGTGCCTCCTCTGTTACCGCTGTCTAACTAGTGAGATGGGAAAGTTGCTAAGTGTGGAATATGTGTAGAGTATATTTAATAATCTTGTCATGTTTTTTTTCTCTATTTGTTTCTATACAAAGACACAGTTTTTCTTCTTTGCAGACTTTTAATTTCATTTATAAACTTAGAGATATACAGAAATAAATATGCATAGAAAAAAAAAAGGATCCACCCACATTGAATCTATGCAGATGTGAGCACGGATGCTCTTTTGTCTGCATATGCATATCCATGTATGTTATATATTGTGTGTATTTAGACAGCATTTTTTCATTGATACATGTTTCATTAAATAATATAGGCAAGTATGTATATAGATATATATGTATATACATACATATTTTCAATCTTCCATGAATCTCTCCCGCACATTCATATCTGCTCAAAGCGCATCCAAATGTAAACAAATGACGTCACACATTATGAAATGGACAAAGTCCGACAATTATTTTAAGTCATTTTTCATGGAAGATTAAAGTTTAAAGACAGTAAATTCAACCTTGCTAACCAAACACTCATCTGTAGCCAAATCGGTTAGGGCACATCAAGCTAAATGATGGTTCTCTATAGGATACAGGTTCAAGTCCTGTCAGAGAATAAAGATTTCTCAGACATTCAGGCCGGTAAATGTTGTTTAATACTGTTTATTATAAACAGAGCATTTACTTAAATATTTGTATCTATAAAAACAATGTATAAACATAAAAATGTTTTAAAATAATTGTCGGACTTTGTCCTTTTCATAACATATATATATATATATATATATATATATAATGATAAAAATATAGTTTTAAGTTATGCTATATTTCTGAGTTAAACTGCTTGATATCAAGGATAGACCATATGTAAATAATAAAGTGGACATAGATTGTGTCTGTAGATATAGACTCAATGAGGACATAGAAATCAAGCAGGTAAATTTATATTGATATTTTTGTCTGAAGATCACATTGCAGTGTAAAACTAACATTCACCCAACAGATAGAATATTGGGTTTGAGAAACAGTTATGTAGTTTTACATGATGAGTAACTTTTATTAAATTCTGAAATAAGGATCTCTAGCTATGCATTACAATCTCCATAAGTAAGCATTAGAAATACTAATTTCCGTAGGGTTTATATAGTAAAAATAAGTAAGAAAGGAAATTGATAGAATAAATAAAATGACTGTCATATATTTTGGGATTTATTAGATTGTTACATAAATTAAGTTTTTATAATTTATTTTATAATTTATTTTAATACTTATTATTTATTAATAGTCCTGATAAATCATTTAACAGTGTATTCCCCTTCATTTTTTACGACCAATGATTCACTAACTGTTCAATGCTTCAATGGTAGAAATCTCTAGGTTTTGTTTCGAAAAATTCATCAATCCATGTTTTAAGTTTCACATCATTGTTGAATGAAGCACTCCTCAAATTGTTAGAAAGCAACCAGAAAGGATGGTAATCTGAAGAGGCTAAATCAGGAGAATGTGGTGGGTGTGCTAGAACTTTTGCAATCAAGCTCTTTCTTTGTATTCACAAGTAGCTTGATGTCAAGCAAGTAAACTGGTGGCAACAGAGGAGTGCTGGAGTTTGTTTCTCTCAGTCAATGCATGTGGCACCTATGCGCCATGTTTCTGGACCTTAACTATTCAGTGAAGATGATGAGGGATAGTAACATGAGAGCTTGTGATCTTCTGAGCCAATTCCCTGGTGGTCTGGCATGGTTCTTCTTTAATCAGCACATGCAATTGGTTCTCATCAAACAGAACAGGTCAGCTATAATGCATAGAGTCTGCAAGTTTGAACTTCTCTTCCTTGGAACAGGGAAGACCATTTCTGTCCATACTGAATTCATCTCCATACACAGCTCAAATATCTTGAGCAGCTTTGGTAGCTTTGTTGACCTTGATTAAAAGTAAAGAGCTGTCAAGCATGCTCATTCTTGTCTACTTGATATTCCATCTCAAATGGGTGTCTAATCTGAAATAAAATTTCAATAACATTAGACAAGTTTCCCAATATGATCACAGGAAGAAGCAAAAAAAAAATGCAATGAAAGTTTACTCTTCCAGATCACTTGCAGAACATCATGATAAAAAACAAACATATATAAAAACCTTATATATTACCAAGTCATTGATCACCCATTGGTTCATTTTTACATGTGACTTCATCCACTGAGTTTTTTTCTTTCTTTTTTTTTTTTTTTTACAAACTGTTATCTCTATCTATAAAAGGCAGGATGTGTGTGTGTTTGCATGTAAGGAATGCACGGCCGCAATTTTCAACGGATTTGCACTAAAATTTACTTGCATTTCCCAACTCCCATTGATAGTGGAAATAATCGATTTTTTCATGCTTCTACGGCAGTTTTTATGTAGTTTGCGGCCATTTTGTACTGGCCAGAGTGAGAGCCAATAGCTGATTGACACAAATGTTAACTAGTATGCTAGCATGCAAAAAAATCAATAGCTGCATTCGTCATAAGTGGGAAAAATTTAAATCTGCATGGCACTTTACTCCAATTGGCTCATTCGCTTGCTTAAACTCAACGTTGATTCTGATTCCACAGAACTGGGTTGGGTGTGAAAAATATTTGTTGTTAACATTCTTTTTTCATTCGGTTTTTCCAGTTATGAGTCCTTTTTTAAAGCTGATCATTTTGTGTTGTTCTTTTTTCATAACAGATTTAATGTTTAGTATAGAGCTTAGAAAAAATTTGCAGTGTGAGATAGGCAAGAAGTAAGGCATGTAGCAACATCAGCACAGCACTCCTTTAAAGTCAAGGAAGGGCAAAAATATTTTAAGTCAAGTGATAGTAATTGCTGTATGAGTCATACGATTTTTGAATCAAGCACAGGCAACGCCGGGCCATGCTGCTAGTTATAAAATATTTTTTCTCAGTCCTGAGAGATACAAAATAAACTATTTAAGTTCAGTTCCAGTGCCCTGTCTCTCCAAACCATATCTCTCCCTCCGGAAAGGTTATCACTCAGAATGCCCAGAGTACTGAACTTTTTTTTTATCTCTGATCCTATGTATGTGGGATCTCCACTTCAATTTGACCTTGTGTAACATTCCACTCGAGTGGGCGTGTGTATGAATACCTTCATAAAACATTTCAATTCTTGATTTATTAAATTAACTCGATGCAAATCTGAAAAAAAAAATACTGCAGATAGCAGATCTATCAAATGTATTTATAATATGTGAATGCTGAATTGTACACCCTTGAAAATACTTAAAAGCATTATGTCAAAGAAGTCATTTGTTTACATTCCTGCTAAAGTACAGAATATAAAAAATGTAAATAGTCGTCATAACAACTCTTGTCAATCTGCTTATAATCTAGATAATGTATGTGCTATCATAATGACAATTTTCTTTATAACAATTTATTCTGCTTAATATTTTTTTATGGTCTTTGTATAAAGATACTGTTTGATTTTTGTCGCTTGAATACTTTAAATAATTTCTTTTATGTTTCCATCATAAAATATATATTTTATGATCTTCCAGATTTTTATGTTTTACATGTTAGTTATATTCCATTACACACCCACAAACACTGATGTCCCAAAAGTCATTGCATGTTAAAGTTTTGGTAAATGGTACATTGATATCATAGGAATGGCTGGAATTACATCAGTTCTGCTCTGATATGTATTGAGTCAGTGTTAACACCATCTTGGCTACTAATTGCAAAGTAATGTGTACTATTCAATTTCTTAAATGGTGATATTGTTTTATCTGTAGTGTCACATGTGTACCAGAAATACTTGGTGTAATGCATTTACTGTCTGCCATAAACAACACATGGATGACCATAGGTTCTTGATGATCTTGACCAGAGACATCTGGATAGAATTGTCTATAGTCACCATCAACAAAATGTTCTGAAAGTATATCTGTCTTGTTCAAGTTATATTTAAAAATGTATTCTATTGTTTCTTGTCCATAATTTTCATGCCATTTTGTTTTACTTTGTGCTTGAATTTTTAAATACTTTTCAGTCACCATAATTCTGCTTGTTCCTTAGTGAGCATGTACATTATGGCCTGACTTTATCTTATTCTATCATTAAATTAAAAATTGTACTTCATGAGAATACATGGCACAGTAGATAAAGGCGTTGGTTAGATCCAGTGACAGTGTGATAAAGTGTGAGTTCAATACCTGGTTAAGGCAGTGGAGAACTTGGAGAGTAGAATTAACAGGAGATAACTGATAACTGACATCCATTAAACATGGCACACGGAACTAGAACAGTCTACACAAGTGAGCGAAATAAAGGGTTCAGTTCGACATTCCAACCACCTGAAGAAGGCCGGAGTGTACAATGGCTGAAACATTGTAATAAATATAGTGACAAAGATGAGGACAATAGTCAGAATAATGTAAATAGTGTACATAATACCTCATCTCAGAAATATAGACATATCAAATAGGAAAGCTGTGAAATTTTCACAGTTACTGCTAGTGAATATTAATCTTTTATTTTGACTTCTCATATTTATCAGTTTTAAGTCATTTTTTTTTTCTTTTCTCTTTTATCTAAAATTGTGTAATTAATTTCATATTTGATCCTATTTTAAAATTTTGTCTAATATGTTCTTCACTTTACCTAATATAAGACTTTATTTCCTGTCAATGAAACTAAAACATGGATTTTTTTTTTTTAAATATTTAAATCTATTATCATTATTTTCTTTTTGATTTCTACCCTTTTTCTTTAGGAAAAAATTTGTGAAGAGAGTGCTTCATTTGATCTTACTTCCACAGACCTTGCACTTGTTATTGAAGAACTGACACAGCTCTCTGCCAAAATCATTGAAATGGCTCAAGCAGAGGCTACTTCATTTACTGACTCAGAGACGAATGGTAAGTTCACTTGAAATATTTTGCATGAAAAATGTCTTTGACAATGATCTTCAAAAATGAGGAAATATTCCTTGTAGGCAAGATTCACATTCATAAGTTCCCCTTATACTGGAAGAAAATTAACATATATTCCCTTAGGTTAACAATATATGTTTCTGAGAATATATATAGTATAACAACAATAAAAAATACTGACCTATAACTGTTACTCTGAGTTTCATAACAATAATGAAGCTTAGAGTAACATTTATAAGTTAGTGGTTTCAGATGTATTTTTGGTGGTGGTGATGGTTGTTATTATTGCCGTTTGGTTTTCCATTTTGGGTTCTCTTTATACAGTAAGCTTTGAGCACTGTTGTTTTTTGTTAAGGTAAGTACTTGATTCTTTTGTTTTTAATTATTTTTTTGAAGGTTTTTTTTGTAGGTAGACCTTTCTTATATCAATATATATGACAAAATTTGTTATATTTGTAGGAGGAAGAGAGCTCAATATCAGAAAGAATTTATAGATGTAGATAGTGTGTGCATATAGATGACTATCTCACTTTAATGCAATCTTTATCCATACTTTCTTATATGCATATAGATATGTATATAATAGGGTGTGATGACTAAATTGTTGCCATTTTATATTTTTAATTTTGTACATGCACATTGCTTGTTTTTTTTATTTTGCTTACTGCACCATATGGTAGGGTCAGTTGAGCACCATTTGTAAGAAAAAAAGTACCATGATGCAATTCACTTCACCAGAAATTTTCAAACAACATGCTGTACTGCTTGCCATTCATGCTGGAAGCTCCAATACAAATATTTTAGTGTGTTTGAGTGTCAACCTGAGGACAGTGCAGAGGATTCAGAAAGAGTTGGATGAGTCTAATGGTGATTACGAAGGTGCAGCAACTTGGAAAACTCATTCTGATAAGAAAAGAACTTCTGAAATTGTTGATGAGATCCAGGACATGATTGACAACAATCCCTCCAAGTCAATCAGATCCATAGCCAGAGATACAGTACTGTCTCTGATTATGAACCTGATAAGAATTCCCTGGCTATGGACCTTGATAAGAAACAGTAGAAGAAACCCAGACACTACTGTTTTTTATCAAGCAGGTAGTGCATGAAGACAATTGGCATTTCTCATCTTGTATGAGAAATGCCAATTTTTATCCCAAGCCATGAAGGGCAAGAAGAAAGACCATGTTACGAAGATTTTGAAAAAGAAAAATAACACACATAATAACCATTGGCTTGATGTGACCCCAAAAGATGTATCGAGAGTGATGGAATGATCACTAGTGATGGTGACATTATACCTCCATTCATCTTCCCACAGAGTATCAAACTCAACGCAGAAGCCTACATCAAGTTCCTTGAGAAGGTAATGCTGCCTTGGGTCAAGAGGTTAGTTAATGGAAGACCCTATGTCTAGCAAATGGACTCTGCACTATGCCACACAAGCAGGAGAACCCAGTCATGGATGTCAGACAATTTCTGCAGCCACATCACACTTTACATCTGGCCACCTGTTTCTCCAGGCTGCAACCCCCACTTGATAATTATGTGTGGGGTACACTTGTAACACCAGAGATTAACTGAAGGCAAGGATTATGACAGCATTCACCAATTTAAACAAGGAGACCATCCAGAAGAGTTGCAGGAGATTCTGAAGTTGTCTGGAGGTCGTGGTTTGTAGTCAATGGCAATTTTACTGAATAAATTTACCCTTATTTTAAAATATTTTTGTGTAGTTTTGGCAAATATATCTGTTAAAATGTGATGTCAGTGTTATTTTCATTTTTGCATAATTTAGACAACAATTTATTGCACCCTGTATATTGATCTGTTTGTGAACATATTTTGAATATTTGTTTCAAAATAGAAGTTAACTTTTAATATCTTTAATTTCTTAAAATTATTCATGGAATATGGAGTCATCTTCACTTTTTTGTCTAGAAATTTCTCTGGAAAGCAGTTACGCAAAGCATTCAACTTCCATGAAGATAATTTAATGTGTCACTGAAATATAAGAAGACATATAAACTTGTTCAGAAATTTTTTTATTTCTATAGAAATGTTCTTAATTTGTTGGCCAATGCATAAAAGAACCTGAAGTAAATTTTATGAATCATCTAATTTTCATCTATTAAACATTTCAAAATAACTTGTAGTTTCCTATATATTTTAGTATCTACCAAAATAACTAAGATGCTTGAGTTTTTAAAATTCATTGTATCATATGGAAATGTTAATTTTTTTTTTTTTTTTTTTAAATTTCTGGCAAGTTATAGAATAACATTAACTCATCATAAATCCCAAAGAAAAAGAAATAAAAACCTTCAGATTGTTATAAGATGATAAATTAATAGAAAATATGGAAAAATGCAGGGAAAATAGTAAATGTATTCTGTTGTATTTCTTAATTTTAAATTACTTTCTACTTTTCAACCATTTCATATTTATTATGGGTTTGGTATTTTTCAATCTTGACAAGTCAGTGTCAAAGTTTATTAACAACCAGCAATCATTGCATCACTCAAAATCATTACAAAACAACATGTATAGTATGCATGGTTTAGGTGCTTTATCTATTGAGTTTTATAGAAATTCTAAATACAACACTGACTCTATTTGTGTGTAGACAGCAATAATTCATCCAAACAGATTCTGTTAAATATGACCTGTAAAATCTGTTTAATTTTTAAATTTCTTTTCACAATTTTCAAATAAGATGTTGTGTATCAGGATCAGATGTATGGATAAAGTTGAAAGCACTTGGACCAATCAGAACAATCCATGAACTTCAGACAGTTTTACAATTTTGATCCCAATGTACAACATCTTATTTAAAATTGGAAAAATATATAATAAAAAATTGGATAGACCTTGTTGGTTGAATTTAACAAAACTTATATAGTTAATGTTGACAGAAACAATAGTTTCACCAGATGAACTAACCAATAAATTTTAAGAAAAAAATTAACTTAAATACTTGAAAATGTTTATTCCTTTAATCCAACCCCAACTGGACTGGCAGGTGTAAATGAATGCAAACTCCATTGGACAGTGAGCTGTATAACTAAGCTTAATATCTGAATTGTAATGATGAGAGTACATAGCAGAATTATACCAAAAATAAGACAAAATCAGTGCAGTTTCATCAAAGATACTGGAACAAGGAATGTAATATTTATTTTCAGAATGACATCAGTAAGAAAAATACAAATTTATAAGGATGTATACCTATGTTTTATGGATTATACAAAAGCATTTGATAAGGTACAACACAAAGAACTGTTTGAACTGCTAGGTAAGCTTGATTTATTTGGTAAAAATATTAGAATAATACAGAACTGATACTGGTAGCAAACTACCTGCATATGAATAGAAAAGAATTGAGTAAATACACAAAAATAGAAAGAGGCGTAAGACAAGCATGTGTCTTCCCACCAGATTTATTCTACCTTTATAGTAAGAGAACTATAAATCCTACCAGGATTTATTGTTTGTGGGCACAATCTTTATAACATAATCTATGCAGATAACACTGTTTGAAAACACATGCAGAAAACTGCAGGAACTCAAAAAAAATTTAGTAAAGGAAGGAAGAAATGACTAACCATCAATTGTAAGAAGAATGTGTGATTGTGAGCAAGTGGAACAGCCTGGTGTGTGGGTTATGAATTAGACATGTCACTATCAAATATAATAAATATAAAAATTGAAATATCTACAAGTGGATGGAAATGTGACTGAAATCCAAAAGTGCATTGTCTATTTACCCACTGATTTCTTAGAGGAAATCATACAAAAGTGCTTATTTTCTCTGACATTCACTGAGATCATTGGTGATAGAAAAATATAGATTCTCAACATATACAAAACACATGATTTATTTTATATGCCTATACACACAGATATTCATTTATCTATATACATTTCTGTGTTTGTAAAATCTACATTCACACCAGTATCAGTGTCT
>OZ010580.1:16528159-16565659 GCA_963932145.1 Acanthosepion lycidas | reverse complement strand
GCCTGAATGATCAGATGTATGTAGAGAAAGAGAGTGAGAGATGCAATAAACAGGAAAAGAATTGTCTTAAATAGAGGTTCAACATCCAGTATTGAAACTCAACCTTACCAAAAAGCATGATCAATGTTTTTTTGTCTTTGTTTTTTTTATGGAAATATCATTGCAGTCACACTGTAGAATGTAAACTTGCTTAGAAAATACGATTGATTATCAGTAGATCCTAATCCAAAAGACAAGAATTAAGTATACAGTACTGTATATCTTACAGATAAAATACCATCTGGTCTCTCTTCTCGATTTGTTAGTATGGGGAGGCAAGTCCAGCATGCAGCACCTTTTGAAAACTACACTATGGGTTGACCCAAGCTTTGTGAGTAGAATTGGGTAGATAGAACTGTTTGGGAGCTATCATTGTTTTTGCTAGCATAAAATCACCAGCAATACATTTTTGGAAAAAAATATTACCTGCAATAAAAATCTTATCAGCATTAAATAACCCATTGAGGTTGATATACCGTAAAACAAACTGAGTATACGAGCAGGTAGTGAAAAGTATTCTGGTTAACCTCCTTCAAAAATTTGACCATGTATCAAAATTTATTTTGAAATCCCTGCTGAGATAAACTGACCACCTCCCTTGTGTGTGTGTAGTTTAAAATTTTATATATTTATTGTGGAAGAAGCAGAGCATTTGTAGAGTTGATCTGAAGATAGCTTGAGGCAAGAAATTGATAGTGATCATACTCCATTCATTACTATGTCTGCACTGTCTGTATCTATAACAATTGCAAAAATTGCTCTTCACAAAAAATATATCTGTAAATAAATTGAATTTTACTATCAAGCCCCTGACCAGTGGATGTAAATTCCATAAAACTGTAGAAACAGGTAAGTGGACATTTAATTTTAATTGTTACTGTTATCATCTATAATTATATATATATATATATATATATATATATATATATATATATATATATAATGCGCGCTATATATATATATATAACACGCACATATGCACACACACACACACATATATATATATATATATTGATTTCTGAATGAATAGTATTTAGTCTTGCCTATCATCTAAAGGTGAATTGAAGCCAAAACTTAGTGACATTGATTCTCCTTTTTGTATTGATGTCCCATCGTGACTTACTACGCAAATAGTTACAAACAGCTATTGTCTCTGTTTATACAAATAGAACAGGATAATCAGCCACATCTGGTTAAATGTCTGTCAGCATCAACACTGGCCTGTTCTTTTATGTTCTCTGTTTCTGTGGTGATTTATTCAAGTTCTTCTTTTCTACCATTTTCCTTTCTGCATCCTTATTTTTAACATCTTGTCATTCAGACTTCTGAAAATATTTCCTCCATCTTCAGATATTTTCCTCCTTTTTTCCTTTTTTTAGCCTTGCCTCTTCCTTCATCCATTTTCTTTTCTTTCATTTTTATGCTTTTCTCTTTTCCTGTTTTTTCTTGTTTTTTGTCCTTTCCTCCCCCTTTATCTGCTTTTTTCTTTATACTTTCTGTTTTCTTTATCTGATTTTCTTTCTTTTTTATCATTTCCTCCTCCTTTATCTCTTTTCTTTTTCCTTCTATTCTTCTTTTCTGTTCTTTCTTTCTTTTTTATCATTTCCTCCTCCTTTATCTCTTTTCTTTTTCCTTTTATTCTTCTTTTCCGTTCTTTCTTTCTTTTTTATCATTTCCTCCTCCTTTATCCCTTTTCTTTTTCCTTCTATTCTTCTTTTCTGTTCTTTCTTTCTTTTTTATCATTTCCTCCTCCTTTATCTCTTTTCTTTATTATTCTTTCCATCTTCTTTATCTTTTTTTTATTTTTTATCCTTCCTTTTTTTTTATCTGTTTTTTTATTTTTTTGTCCTTTCCTCCTCTGTTTTCTTTTTTATCTTTTCCTTCCTCTCTGTTTTCTCTTTCTTTTTTGTCCTGTTTATTATCCTTTCCTTCTTCTTTGTCTTTTTTCTTTTTCTTCTTTATCCTTTCCTCCTCCTATTCATTTTTTTATCCTTTCCTCCTCCTCTGTTTTTTCTTTCTTTTTTGTCCTTTCCTTCTCTAGCCATTTTCTTTTTTTTCTTGGTTTTTATTTTGTTCTGTCTATTTTTCATTTCACCTCTCTCACTCTGCTTATCAGTTTTTGTCTTTTTTCTATTTGCCTCTCTTTGCTTTTTATTGTTTGGTTCTTCTTTTTTTTTTCTTTTTTTTTTTTTTCTTTTGATATTTCACTGGCTTGGGATGAAGGTTTACTTTTATTTTTTTTAATTAGATTTACTGCCATTTTTCCTAACTTTTCTTTTCTCACTCCACTTAACATTATGATTCATTTGTTTTAATCTCACCAGACATTAAGGCTCTGCATTCTATTAGATGCTATATTTGCAGTCTACTGTAAATATGATAATTTTTGTTTATCATATGTCTAATGAATTTTGTAGGAAATTTTACCTAACACTAAATAAGGCTGGCATTGAAATGTTAGTCCAAAGAAAGAAGTGCATAGAGAAAAAAATTATCCTGTTAAAATTTGGTGTATGCAAATTTCATGATGGAAAATAAAATTGAAACACACTATGTTGAAATTCATTCAAAATTAAACAAACACATAAAATAGCTGGATTACAATAAATGATTCCATATAAAGATCAATATATACACAGCTTCCAAAATAAAGGCTATCAACCTAGTTTATGGTTGTAGGAATGTTCATTTGACCAGTTTGGTCAACATTAAAGCATCACCAGCACATTATGTCCAGTATGCACAGCAGTTATCTGAAATGGCCATCAAAGCACCTCAAAGGCCCACAATTTGACTTCCTCTCAAACAGCTCTAATTGAACAAAAGGAATATATGTACATCTCTATGGCATTGGACTTGCATTGGATTCTTTCAGCATAATATAATGAAAACATTGACACAGTCGTTGTACAGTCAATGATCTGTGTAGTATGTATTATATACAGTTTGGAATTAAGAGTTGTCCTTCTTCTAGATTGCCTAGAGATAGAGCAGTCTGTCCTGTCATTTAACCTATAGCTGAAAAGTGAAGAAATAGCTTCATAACTTTCCCATGGGTCTTTTAGTGGCATTATTGCCTTGCTTAGGGCAAAATGAAAAAAAAAAAGAAAATTCACTGAGGCAAAAATGCATTGAAATAGCCAAGATCTATGACACTTCTACAATTAATATACATGTGAACTATTTTAATGTATATCCTCTTCTTTTCAAAGTAGTACTGAAACAGTGAGGGATAAACTTTTAAAAAAATTAAATTAAATGAATCATTTAAAACTGAGTTGAAATTGGTTAAAATCATTTGTTCAGATACTTAATGTGAATTAAGTTTTGTTTTGCCAATATTGATTTTAAATAAGAAACATGTAACTTTGGATACAAAAATAAAGTTAAGTTTTATTTATAATGGCAATATTTGACAGCATTACATGCCATAAGTATGATTACTTAATCAAGCAAAAATACCAAGCATGTGATGATGAAAATATAGTATACAGTAGTATTATTTTAAAAGTATCTCCCATAAATGATGCTGCTTTGTGACCAGTAATTTAAGAAATAAGCAAGGAAGGTGTTACTGTAGCAGGAATTTAATTTCCTATTAATATCCTAGTATCCCAACTGCATAAATATTTTCTCTCAAAACATTGTTAATTTAATTTTGAAATACTGGACTTATTTTACTTTTAAGGGCTCAGAATTGTATGGAAATGGGGAGTTGATGCACACACCAAACTTAGAACTCCTGCCACCGACCTTCGATTTATAGGACACAGATTGGTTTTTGGAGATATTTTATAGGAAAAAGATGCATCTTATAAGCAACAGAATCTAGTAGATATTATGTTATTTATTAACATATTTTGCAATATATAATTAATTGTATTATCTCTTGCCATATTTGGTAATGTTATATAATTGGTTATATTATACATGACCTTGACTGCTGACTGCATGTTTTATAAGCACAAGTTTTTGGACAACTGCTTACCAAAATTTATCTAGTTAAAAAGGTCATACCTGTGATATATTTGCTCCCTATATTTGAATTTGGTTGGGGGTTTTTTTGGGGGTGGGGGTATCATATATAAGCTAATATTGTTTTGTTGTTTTTCATAGAAATGTCATTGTTTTAGAAATTGTTATGGTCTTTTTAAAACACTAACATTTCTATGAAAAACAACAAAATGGTATTTGCTTACCTATGAAACAAAAAAAAACAAGAAATTGTTATGGTCTTTCATGGAGGTATGGTGGAGTAATGGATAGTGGCTCGAATTGAGGAATCGGAAAGCAGAGTTCAAATTCCAGTCAAATCCATTACATTCACTTACATGCTAATACCCTTGGGAAAGTTACAAATCCTCTTCTTATCCCCCCAGCTATGGGTAAATAGCAGGACAAACTGGGTTCTATAACTTTAGATGGCAACTAGTCTACTGCAGAAAGAAATGACAACCTACTGTGGGAAAAATCTGCCTTCTCAGTCATATACTGAAAGACACATGCTCATGTAAGCATCTATCGCGCATGGCACATAACTGACTATGGTCTTTCTTTTCAAAGCTCCTTCCCACCTGGTTTTTTGATGAAGAAAATTATTCTTTAATTAGTACCAGGTGGAGTGCTTGCAAAATATATGTTCTGCTGATGTACATCCAAGTAGAAATTAAATGGTTAAGTATAAATTTAAAAAACAATAGTTGGTCATTAAGTACAAGACTGCATAAGATATACCAGTGGACTTTTCTTAGAAAGCCGGTTTATAAAGCAGTGATAAAAGGAAAAAAAGATGAGACTATAGTAAGACTTGATAGCAAAGCAAAGTAAATGTTCTTGGAATTGGAGTGTAAAAGTAATGATTATAAACAAGGATGTTGATACATCAGCAACGACAGGTGAAAAGAGAAAAACTATATTAGATCTTTGTTATTGTTTGTAACAGGAGTAAACAGACAGATGAGAGATTATGATAATCTTAAGTAGTTAACGTAGAGTTATAGATGAGACTGTGCAGCCTTAATTCGGTGCGTGTAGAGTATTAATCAGCTTATTTATCTCAAAATGTTTGTGACTTAGGATGTACTTCAGAATTTAGAATTCTCCTTTAAAATATACTCCATAGTTTCATTTTTTTTTTTTAATTATTTTTTCGCAGTCTTTAAGATGGACAGCTTGATGGATTCTACTTGGCTAATATTTGCTTAATCACCTATTAATATTGCACTCTTCCTTGTCTTTATCTCTTCCCATAGTAATTAATCATCCTTTATGTTTCTTGGTTTAGAATTACTAAAAGAAATCATCTTGTATTCAATGTCTCAAAAGTGTTCTTGCCTCTCTCACTGAATTACCAAATTCATGGTTTGGTTTGGTTTGTTTTACGGCATATCAACATCAATGTACTTTTCCATACCTAATATAATGTGGGTTCTTAATAATTAAGGGTAGTCAGAATTTTTTCTTATATTATTTACATTATTCGGACTATTGTCCTCATCTTTGTTGCCATATTTATGTTTCAGCCATTGTACACTCCAGCCTTCTTCAGGTGGTTGAAATGCCGAACTGCACCCTTTTTTTTCACTCACTGGGGTAGACTGTTCTAGTTCCATGTGCCATGTTTAATGGATGTCAATTATCAGTTATCCACTGTGCCATGTGTCCTCAAGGACACATGGCACAGTGGATAAAGGCATTAGTTAGATCCAGTGACAGTATGATAAAGTGTGAGTTCAATACCCGGTTAAGGCAGTGGAGAACTGTTAGGGGACCTTACCCATAATAACGTAATGGACTATTCCATACGTAATAAATACTGCGCCTCAAGAGGAAGCAGGGAATTCAGAGTTCTGTCTGAAGTCCAAGTTCAGTCTGGAGTGAAGTCCATCAGGAGTCAGTCAGTCGAGTCAGAGGCAGTCCAAACAGTCGCGTTCAGACAATTACTACTAAACTTGATTGTTCGTACTAACACTTTTCTACTTCTCTGTATATATTCTTGTTTGTAATATATCTGTGTTATTCCATATCCGCCTTCGAGTTGTTCTTTATTGGTTCTACCTTGGACTATCACCGTGGTACAAGAAACCGGACCATAACAAGAACTTTCAGAGGGAAATTAACAGGAGATAACTGATTATCGACATCCATTAAACATGGCATGTGGAACTAGAACAGTCTACCCCAGTGAGTGAAATAAAGGGTTCAGTTCGACATTCCAACCACCTGAAGAAGTCCAGAGCATACAACGTCCGAAACGTTGTAATAAGTATGGCGACAAAGATGAGGACAATAGTCCGAATAATGTAAATAATGTACATAATACCTCATCTCAGAAATATAGGCAGATACTGAATTCTGGTAGTTCTTAAAATTGTCATTTATGAAAGAAAAGATACAGAATTTTTTCTATATGCAATAAATGAGCAGTGGGTAATAAAGGGATGACAGTTAAATTATTTAAAGGATCAAAAAGTGTGAAATTACTAAAACAGACATTCTTAATAAGCTCGGGGGATTTGCACCAACATCCTTATACACAGTCTATTAAAAAGCTAAAAGCTAAATGAATGAAAATGTAAGGTATAAACTATTAAGGGATTGCAGACACATCACGGCACTATGCAGGAGCATCTTATCTGTCAACCAGAAATTATTTATTTACATGCGGACTCTTGCTTCATCATTGTTGCTGTTATCACATTTCATTTTGCTCCCCAGGCTTCATCAAATGTTTCTCAATCTGGCTAACCTGCAAAAAAATTTCGAACTGAACCCTTAATTTAATCTGTGGGATTAGATTGTTCATGGTCCCCTATTCATTTCTCGGGATAATTTGTTTTTCAAGAGTCAGACTCCCCATGCAGTAAATATCAGCAGGTAGATGGATGTTGAAGAAGACGAGTGACTTGCTTTCTTGGTTTGTCCTCCTTTAAAGTTTTGGCGAGATCAGGTTCATTACTTAATGACTTTTAGACTTAGGATTATTTGCTGCTTCAGTTAATGGTTCCCATTTGCAAAAACTTTCATTGTCATATCTTTATCACAATTTTATTCTTGAGTCCTTCAGAGAAAAATCCAGAAACATAGATCTTATGTATATGTTTTATTTTTCTCTCTTTTGATGAAACAGTACATCATTTCTCATCATCACCATCATGCACTTCTTCTGAACATGCCAATTTTCAATTTTTTCAAGTAACAAATATAACTACATATATGCAAATATACAGGAATTGTACTCGGATAGATTTCCTATCTATCAACTTAACCTTTCTCAAGCCTTGAATATATTTTTTCTTTCAAGCCTGTTCTCAGAATGGTTACTTATTTCTTACCTTTAATGAGTTAGAAGCCTTGTACCCTAATGACATTAGATATTTACAAAGAAAATGATGTCTTTTTTTTTGCTAGCTATTTTAACAGTTTCAACAGCCAAACACTACTGACATGTTGCAACTCATGTATTTTTCCTATGTTAATTTTTCTTTTCCCTACTCACTTTAGCTGAGTCTAATTGGAAATTTTCTTTTTATTGATTGCCCTTAGTTTCTTAGTTTTTTACATATTTCATAATTTTTGGAGACTTTTAAAAAAAAAACTTTATCACTACTATAATTTTTGGTTTCTCTGGAAGGTATTTTCCTTTTTCTTTCATTTAGCAAATACTTTTTAATGGAACTGCCAGTATTAACTTTACGTTTTTTTCATGAGTACTTAATTTTATATTCAGAACCAAGCAATGCAGTTTCTCCCATCAGGTGTAGTTTTTATTGTTTTGTTTTTTTTTTTTTTTTGCAGTATGCTTACTTTTTAGCTATCTTTTTTTTTTCTGAAGGCTTTTATCAGCAGTATAAATAATTACATTGATTATATGAAGTTCTAGTTATATTTTTACTGATGTGTGTGTGTATGAATATTTGTTATATTAATGTTTGCCCAATATAAGGCCCAATAGCCACTCATGGTAGAGGATTACTGTGTAGTGTTATGTATGTATGCACACACATTTTATATATGGATGTATGTGTGTGTGTATATATATATATATATATATATACACACACACACACATGCAGTGTTAATTCTTATGTTATGTTCATACTCTTTATCTCTCCTGTCCTATATATATATACATATAGTATATTTGGACAGCAACTTTTTTCATTTTGCAAGTTTACTTAAAGAACAGTGAAAGTTCTCTCTTAAGGAATTTTTTAAATTTATTTTTTTCTGTATTTCAGAGCACTTTCCTTGTTTCTGGTGCAAATTTAAATATTGATTTTTTCCAATGTTTGACTACTTTTTACTTTCATAAGCCATCATCAAAGAGTTTATGCCTTTCGTGCTATGTTAGTTTAATTTTTTTTAAGCATATCTCCATGAGACAGTTTCTCTTCTGTTTTTCTTTTTTAATCATTGTATCCTAAGTAAGGTGATAATATCACTAAAACAAAAGGGTTTACTGAGAAAGAGAAAATTTTAGCGAGAGAAAAGAACAATAAATGAACATGATCCAGGGAAACAGATGATGACAATGTTGCATTTAAATTTTTGAAGATTATAGGTGGCAAGAAAGTAAGAAGCCAGAAGAGAGTGCCACTGGTGGGAAGTGCAAGAAAAAAAACTCTATTAGTACAGCACTTATGGCTTATTCAACAGTAAAACAATGGTACCTTGTAGCCAATTTAGTACTATGTACCAAGGAGGAGAGTTCATTAGAACAATTGCTATGAAAATATTCATAGAAAAGGCAGAGGGAAGTCACATTATAGCAGTGGGAAAGTGACTAAAGCCAAGATGATATATCAGGACCAATAATATTAGAGACGCTTCATTGGATTTTGTCAAGAATCTCAAGATATATAGCAGGAGCACCAGACCAGATATGACAGCAATATTCAATGCATGGACAAGTGACAGATTTATAAATGTGTAAGAGAGATTCCAAAAAGAAAAATTATCTGTCTTGACATAGTGAACTAACTTTCCTAGTAGCAGACCTAGCAGTTGATTCAAATTTAAATGAATACTTTTTGGTTTTTGAGAGTTTTTTTTTTTTTTGTTAATAGATTATAGCTCAACACAAGTGATATCACAAATGTGTAAAATGGTTCCTGAGAAATAAGAACCTTCCATTGTACAGAAACATTGCACAAAAACATGTTCCCTGTGTCAACAGTGCTATAAACTGCAATAGATTGATTGACGGGGACCATTGTCCAGACAAATGTTACAGTGCATAAAATGTTTTGTCCTTTTGCTACTGCTCACAAACTCTGTTCTGTCATCCACTAGCTTAAACCTGCTAGGAATGTCAGGTGTTGCTTCCCCTTGTCTCTCTTTCCCTCTATCTGCCCTGTGAGTTTCAGATTCTCCAAACCTTCGTTTCTCATTATGTGTCCCAGAAATTTCAGCTTCCTCTTCCTGATGTTAAGTGTAAGCTTCCTCCTTGTTTGCATCCATTTCAAAACCTCATCATTTCTCACATGTTTGGTCCATAGTATCCTTAGCATAGAAATTGAAATACATATAAATAAGGGTAATATGTTCCTAGTACCATTCAGACTCCATGTGAAAGTTTATAAAAATAATGGAAAATATATACGTAAATAAAGAACAAAAAATATATAAAGAAATAAACTTAAGCAAGAAAATTTTGCAATGTCGTATAAGTCACAAGTCCCTGTAACCAAGGGTTTGATCATACAGACCCTGTTCAGGAAATTGTTCGTGTATTCACTCAGAAACAGTAACTAAGACCTTCTTATCATAGTTGTAGCATAAACGACAGGTGGGCTCTGTGGAATATGAATAAGCACAAATGTATCTGGGCAGGTATCTGCAGCAGGGATTGGCTAGTCATCTTAGCAAATGAGTATTCTCAGAAAATATCTAGCTGGCCATTATATACATATGATAGATGTCCATTTTATGAGTACATATATATGTTTATGTATTTATTGTCTCCATGTGGATTTTTTTAAAGTTTATTTGAACACATCATTATGCCTGTCTGTGTGTAATGTTTTTGAAAGGGTCACTTTCTAGAAATTCTAAAAATGGTCTAGCTAGAATATGCCACTGAGAGGAGATCCTATTGGCAATCCAAATTTTTGTCTATAGAAGTGGTTGCTAAAAGTGAAGAAACATTGTTTGGTGATTAGCTGGCATATTTTTATGATTTTATGTGTGGTTATCATTAATTTTATCTCTATTTTTGTTAAGTGTGTTTTTATATGGATTGAGGCATTTCTCTATATGGATGTTTGTGTATAGAGATTTTATGTCTAACTGGTCATATATTTGTCTTTGATTTGTTTAGGAGATATCTGAATTTATATATTTATATATATATATATATATATATATATAATATCTGGGTATCTATAAAGTCTTCTGTCATTCAACAAATATGTGATATCACTGTGATCTCTAGTAGTTTAATTCAGTAATGAATCATTGAAAAGAGTAACACTTACCAGATACACACAAACAAGCTCCTATTTGATTTCTTCAGAGTTCATTAATAAGCTATAAAACTGTATCTGTGCTTGATGTGAAATTTAGTGTCAATTAAGGACTGTATAGTCTTTCCATAGATCACTTTTCTTTCACCACAGTTGATAAAACAAAGGAAAAAGAGAAGATAAACTATAATAATCCAATTACAATAAATATTTGTGGACAGACACGTGTTTGTACTTTCATCTAAAGGGATTGATACTCTATGTTTATAGGCTCATCTTAGCATTAAAGCAAAGTCTAATGGAGTAGAATATATCAAATGTCTAAGTTGAACAACAATGATTAAGAAGGGGTAAGAAAAGAAACTCCTTCAGAAGGTAGTAATGGAAAACAAGAAGGGATTAAACATCAATTGCAAGAATATAGAATCTATGGTTGTTATCTAAAGGAACAGTCCAACATGCACAGTGGAAATACCAAAATCAAGCAAGTACAATAATTTAAATGTCTGGCAAAGTTTTTGTTTTTTTTAATAGAGGACAAAAAGAGTGACTCTGAAATCCAAAGGGTGTATTGGGATAGTAAAAGGTGCCTTCCAAAAGCTAAGCAAAGTAATGAGAAACAAGAATATTTTTGTTAGAAACAAAGAAAAGAATACTGAACTGTTACATTATGTCAGTCCTTGTATATAGCAGTGAATGCTAGACAATCTATTTGCAGATTAAGAGGAGACTTGAAGCAACAGAAATGTTTTTCTACAGAAGGCTGCTGAGAATACCATGGACTGAACATTTGAGCAACAACAAAGTTTTAGAGAAAATGGAAGCAAAAAAGGACACTTATACGTAGAATTAGAAAGAGATAATTGAAATTTCCTGGGCACATAATGAGGAAAGAGGGCTTGGAAAATTTGATACTCCCAGGAGAGACTGAAGGGAAGAGGAACAGAGGAAAATAATGCATAACCTACCCAGCAGGTTTGAATAAATGGATGGCAGAACATGTAATATACTTAGATGAGACTATGTTAATGGTTAACACAGAAAACCTTCTCAACAACATAGTAAAGCAATGCAAGAGAAAGAGACTATCCATTTAACTGCAAGAAGATTGAAATTATGGTCATCAGCAAGAGAAAATAGTCCAAAATGTCCACTATGAATCAGAGATGTCAACAGTAAACAAGTACAGAAGTTTAAATATCTGGGAAGTGTTTTAACAGAGGGAATAGAAAGTGCGACACTGAAATCCAAACAATTGGATTGTCAAAAGAGGCATTCTAAAAGCTAAACAATATAGTATGAGACAGAAACACATCTCATTAGAAACAAAGAAATGAGTGCTGAATTGCTGTGTGATATCCACTCTCTTATACAGCTGTGAAATCTGAACAGTTACCCCATAGATGAAAAAAACACTGGAAGCAACAGAACTGTGGCTCTACAAAAGGATACTGAGAATTCCATAGATGTGCCCCATTGCAAGCAATAAAAATGTCTTAACATAATTAATAAAAATTGTTAACATACTTTAACAAAAAAAATGGTGGAGTAATGGATAGCGGCTCAGATTGAGGAATCAGAGAGCCGAGTTCGTATTCCAGTTGAATCCATTACATTCACTTATGTGCTAATACCTTTGGGGAAATTATGAATCCTCTTCTCCTACCTCCCCATCTATGGGCAAATAGCAAGTTACTGGGTTCTATGGCCTTGGTTGGCAACTGGTCTACCACAGAAAGAAATGGCAACCTAATGCAGGGGAAAAAATCTGCCTCGTCAGTCATGTATCGAAAGATATATGATTGCCTAAGAATGTATCACACATGGCACATAACTGAACAAAAAAAACACTAGTACTCATAACCAGAAATAGAGAGCTGAAACTTTTTATATACATAATTAGGAAGGAAGGCTTGTAAAACCTAACTCTCACAGGGCATATTGAGAGCAAGCAAGATAGTAGAAGGCAGCAAGCCACTTACCTGACGAGTTTGTGTGAATGGATGGTGGGGGAGGGGGTGATTAAAAAGCTTGTCAAAGGGAAATATATTGCTATAGTCACAAGGAATAGGAAATTGTGGAGAGTCATTATTGCCCACATCCTGAAGGGATACAGCACATTGACAAAGTGATTCAGTGAATACATAGCTCCATCCCTTGCCTCCTTAGTGTCATTAGACTCCTCCGGGGAGCATAGCCTCACCTCACAAGGTTTTGCTGCTGCGGTTTACATTGAAAGTAGGATTATATGGTCTGAAATTGCTAGCTCCATACTGAACTCGTTTTAAATTCAGATCTGTCCTTTTTCGAGATCATGCCTTAAGTGCCTAGTCTGCTTGGCTATTTAACCCATAGATGGGAGAAGGAAAAGAAGAGATGGATTCATACATTTCTTAAAAGTATTTGTGCAAATGTGAATTCAATGAACTTGGCCAGAATTTGAACTCAGCACACCGAGTTCACTTTCGATGCTGATAACTGCTACGTTATGCACACATCCACAGTGTATAGCTTATTGAACCAAGAATTGTATTTTTATCAGTGGAGCTTATTAAGTATAATTTATATAAGGGAAAGTAAAAAGCAGAATTACTTAGAAATTACTAAGAGCACTAAAACTATACAGTTTCATGAAAATAATAAATATATTATTGATGGTTATGAGAGAACCAACAGTTTGGAAAGTAATTTATTTTTAAAGAATATGTGTTGTAGCATGCTTATGGGTGATAATGGATATGTCCCCATTCACATAAATACAGTAGTAAATACTGTATGATGGTCTAGAGTTGGAGATTCATTGTGGAATTTACTTGACTCACTTCTAGCAGTTGTAGACTTCTGCACACTGCTGGTGAATCTTATATATGTTGTTCTTGTCTTAAGTATTATCATTCATTACCAACCTTCATGTGATTATTCTATTCAGTAATTTTTTTTTTTAATATTTTTAATCCACCTATATTATAGGAACAAAATCACTTTTAAAATAATATCAAGATAGATGAGAAGACATTGCAAGTCAGTTCTATCTATATCTATAATTCTCAAAATGTGTGTGTGTGTGTGTGATTGGATGTTGTTTATGTGTTTCCACAGTTTTCATCCAATTTCAATTAAATTTTTCTTTGTTTGATAGATAATTCTTTAGTGCCAGTTTTGAGTTCAAATTGACTGGAAAAAATTACAACCTTGAAGGTGAAAAAAAAAAACTGACTTTTTACATTTTGTACAAAAATCAAAGGCAAAATTTAATGTCTGTAAGAATCAGTGTACAATCAATTTAGAGAGTTGAAATCTAACACAAAAGATTATCAGAATTATAAAAAAATATTATAAATAAAAATTATCGTATATTATTATTATGACAGTCCATGGAAGAGGTTCCTTCCTTGCAAGATTGAGAACGCAAAAACGCCTCTTTCACCCCCCTCTCCATTCAAATTGTTAACCCTCATTTGGGGATGTGCCACAGTTGTACCCAGTTCTTATTAATATTGATTTTCAGGTGGGCTAACTTTAAACTTAAACTGCTCCAATTAAACAGCAAAAATTCCCAGTAATGAAACACCTGGTCAAAAACCTGTTATACTGCCCGTAATATTATAAAATCATGTTTATGAAGCTCTAATCCTAAAATCATCAATTGGAAAAGTGAAATTATTCAGGTATAAACATATGACGAGTTGAATGGAAAATGGAAAGAGAATTTTGGAAATATTATTCTTCAGTCTGTAGATGTGCTACTCAGCCAAACATCTAAGTGCTTTGGGCAAAATGACATTTATAATCTATATTGAAGCAAGATTAAAAAAAAGAAACCGGATTGAAAGAAGAGAAAGTCCAGTAGTTTGATATAATTGTACACGAGGTGTTATTGGAAAGTTACCAGACAAGGCCTAGAAAAAAAAATGTACACTCTTGCTCATATAAACAATATGGATCATTTGGTACCTTTCCACATGGATGAATTTGCAATTATTTTCCATATTTTCTGGTATGCTGCTGGTGATTGGTCACTATGAACACTCATCATTTCGAACCAACACTTAAAAAGCTCCAGAAAAAAAGCCTTTGTTTAGCTTGAAGTATGTTTGGTAAAAGAACTGATGGTATATTTTTAGGGTCACAGTAGGAAAGATTTTCCAAGTTTCACAGAAGATTTGATTCAAGCTTCTGCTCAACTTTGTTATCTACCATCAAAATTGCAGAGCTGTTCCAACACAATATCAAAATAAAAAACGTGAGTAATAACAGAATAGATAGCACAAAGCCTATTGTAGACGGAGTCAGTAAACTTGGTGCCAATGAGGGTTAGCTTGACACACATTTCCTATGAATTTTACAATCACATGTAAATTCCTAAGATTTTTTGATAATATATGTTAGTTATTACCCAAGAAAATATTCTAAACAAATCTTATTTCTATTATGAACACTGTGATCTTGTTGATTAATTAAAAATTAGTTTTCGATATGCTCCACGCAAATACAAAGAAGATAGTTAAAATATACTGAAAGCAATAAAAGAAAACAAAACAGACTCAAAGATCAAGGTGGAGTGTAAAGATTTCACTAACAACCCTGAAATTTAATGATTTGAAGAAGCTAAAATCCTCAGATTTTATTTCAGACATGAAATATTCTTATATAAAATATAATTTCATCAGACTTAAAATATTCTTTTATCAAATGTAATTTCATTTTGAATATGAAAATATTAGAGGAGAGATTTTAACCTGACTTATATAGTCACCTTTTTAGTATAAACAACATTCTTTCATCAGTTTTTTTTTTTTGTTCATTTATTTACCTTGGAATGGAGAAAAAATTGGACTGTCTTTTTTGTCAATAGGAATTATTGTTTATGTCCTTTAATGCCAACTGAAATTATATCCTTTGTTCTGTAACGATATAAGACAACTATATTGAATGAAATTGCTTGTGTTTTAATGCTAGTCAGAATTGTTTCAGTCGCATGAAAATAATTTTTCCCAAGATATTTAAATAAAATAATCAACCCCTCAAAAGAATTACAGTAAAAAAATCCAAGCATTAGAAGCAAGATGCTACAAAACCATCCTAGGCATCTCCTCTATAGACCATGTCATAAATGACGCAATTTGAGACACCATCAGATGAAACTGTGGACTCTTCCACAACAAGCTAGTTAACCCCTGCTAGGAAATGCACTATTCCTGTTATAATTTTCACCATCACAATCTTACAAATATATAACAAGTATTCATTGTTCAATCACCTTCAATCTAGCTTGCTGATTGGTCAGTTCTGACCAATCAAACCACCTGCATGTGACCAATCTGTTTTCCCGCTCAATATGCTTGGAGCCTCCGACATGATACACGACCATTATATAAACAGAACACGTGTAAACTCCCTGAGTTTCTTTTCATTCATCTCTCTCTTGTACGTCTCATTCCTTGCTACCAAGTACCAAGATGTAATCTTCAAGAACTCCCATCTTAGCCATTGCGGTCACACTTTAAAGACCATTACCAACATTCACGCAAGTACGAACTTTAAAATCTCTTCTGAACTTTTACTATTGTACAATACACAATTCTAAACATGCTAAAGAAACTTTATTCTTCTAAATTACAGTTTAATATTACTTCCTTTTAATATGAACTCAGGTACAACTATTACCTAATCAAAGGAACACGACTCTGTCCTACCTTTTCAGTTCACATGCATGTATATCAAATATTAATAAATTCAATTGTTATGTTTTGAAACAAGATGTTTATGATTCTTTATTATTCTCTATCTTGTATTAATTGTTGTGGATGAAAGATTATTGAACACACACAATTTCAAACCTTCTGATAATTCAAGCTTTCTGATAATTCCTCTCCAACACACATCACACACATCCGCAACAAAACAATCCCACTGAAAGACCTGACATCTATCAAGAAGAGGAAACTGAATTGGCATGGCTATGTCAGAAGAGCTAACAATCTACCATTCTACAAGATTCTACCTTGCAAAAAAAAAAAAAACTCAAAGTGAGGTAAAAATGGGCTGACAGTGATGGTCTGGAAGATCATTCACGTAGACATTAACATGTAACCAAGACATATGGAGGGAGCTGGTCAGGTGCTCAGTGATTCTCTGACCACACCTGGTCATGGGACTGATGGTGAGGATCAGCTCCTTGTCTTTTTTCATTGTATGATTATAAGAATATGCGACTACACATGCACAACATCAAAGAGAGCAGATGCTGAAAATTTTTAATTTAATTAATTTATTTTTTTTAAATGTTTTAGGTATATTGTTTATCAAATTTAATTTAGTTTCTTTTTGTTTATGTTTTTATGACACTCGTTATTAAATATCTCACAATGTGATAATGGAAGACCTACTAAGAAAGGTAAAATGTTATAAGAACCTGGACATAAATTTACTGTGGAAGGATCTAGTGATTAAAGTCTTAAAACGCATCATACAAAAACTTTTCCATTTTGTCATAGATTTTCCTGAAATGTTTTCGTTATATAGGAATAAAGTGTTGCTGTCAACACTTGAGTTTGAACATAGATTGCAAGCACAGGCAATTCCATTATTGAATTAAGTAGACCGAGTGACCATAGAGGAAACACATATATGTAAGAAGTAGCTGACAAACAACAATCTCTGTTTCTAGTCTATCCTTTATTACTCTACAGATCACCATTTCTACTCTATCCTCTATTACTATACAGACTGCTATTCTCTATCCATTATACTATTTCTCTATTCAGAACACTATACGGATTACTATTCGAGTGAGTATTATTGAGCAAGTACCATTAGTGCAAGTGCTATTCGAAGGCGTCTGACACCAGTTTTGTTCAATGGCGTTACTATAGTTGTATCTGTGATTACAGAGTCTCTACTCCAACAAGCATTACAAAAGTGACCATGAGTATTGGTTGACATCACAAAAATTTTATATTGAAAACAATATCTTTTATTAAAAAGCATAACCATAGACTGACAAAAGCAAGTAATAAAACCAATTATAATAGAAAATAATGAAAAAATAGACTCTAGACATGAATACATATTAGCAAACTTTGTGCAGAGCATGCAATGGTAAATTTGCATGTTAATTAAAGCCAGGAAGTATTTTTAGATTATAAGATTTTTTTTTTTTTTTTTTGAGATAACAATGATTTAGTGATGCAAGTCTTATTAATTAACTCATAGCTAGAGAGATGGATTCATGTCTTTCCC
Source organism: Acanthosepion lycidas (assembly GCA_963932145.1). Taxonomy (NCBI): domain Eukaryota; kingdom Metazoa; phylum Mollusca; class Cephalopoda; order Sepiida; family Sepiidae; genus Acanthosepion; species Acanthosepion lycidas. Next base: position 16,547,912 of record OZ010580.1, on the reverse strand, counting down.
AAGAGTATTTGCGTAAATGAATGTAATGAACTGATGTAATGGAATAACCAGTCACCCCCATGAACGATTACACTATAGGTAGTAAGTACCTATAAAGTCAACCGTCTTTGAGAGGATGTGAGACAGACAACGCAAGCACGTCCGACCTTCAAATTAGTGGCACTCACTACTAGATTGACCTATGTGTATAACTGTACTGTATTTTCATATTGTACTTGTTGTGTACAATAAACCTTTCTTCTTAGTATATCACCTGGTGTTATGTGTTTATTCCCTTAGCATGGAATATCACATGAACCCAACTGGAATTGGTATCAGCTATCCAATTAAGAATTCAGTCATTATCCATTAACCCACCTGCACATCCAAGCTTACAGTACCCAGCATTTCCAAGCAGTCAACCATATAGGTACTGACTAGGCTTAACCATTGCTTAACCTCTGTGATCATACAGGAACCACTGTTTCAACATGATATGGCCATAAGCCTGTAGCTAAGGGAATAAATAATCAAACTTAATAAATTATGTAAGAATTTTATAGAAAAAATGAAAAATTTACTTTTAACACATAGGAAGAAGGAAAAAGAAATCACCAGTAAAAATCTAAGTGAATCAATAGTTTATGCAAAAGTCAAACAGTTGTTTGATGACCTGAGAGCAAATGTCTGACGATTGCATTTTAGCATGAAACAGACTGTCACCTCTGGGTGTTTACTGCACTGTTCACTTTTATATTTGCATATGCTCTATCCCTGATATTGAGCACTTTCACCCATAAATATAGCACACTTTTTATATATATATATATATATATATATATATATATATATATATATATACACACATCAAAATTAATATATCGTTGGCAGCATCCGTCCATCTCTAGACATGATAGAGTAGCGCATTGTGCTATGAGCCTGAGTGGGATATATGGAAAACTAGGGCTGCCCAGACGTCTAGTTCCCTCTCTCGGCCTTGCTAGCAGAATCCAAAGGAGAGGATAAACCAATAAAGTTTGGTACCAACGTGGCTGCAAGAGTTGCCAGAAGGTAGCACAAAGTGCCGTCCATCCACCTTAGGGGCTCTACTCCGGGTTTGAATTCAGAGTTGTCCTTCTAATAGACCAGTTGCCATCCAAGGCTATAGAACCCAGTCTGTCCTGCTAGTTACCCATTGCTGGAGGGAGAAGAAGAGGAGTCACACCTTTCCCAAGGGTATTAGCTTGTAAGTGAATGCAATGGATTTGACTGGAATTCAAACTCGGCTCTCCAATTCCTCAATCCAAGCCACTATCCATTACTCCACCATGCCTCCTCAAAATGAATATATATATATATATATATATATATATATATATATATACACACACACATTCATTTTGATGCATTTTTTTATTCTTAGACTCATAATCTCATAGAAGCAAGAGTGTTTTATAGCTAAAAACTTGTTCTATCTGTCCATGATAGTGTATTACATTTATCTGTTATAGTTTCCATGGAAATAAATAAGAGGTATTAATTTTCAAGCCCTCCTTTGTGTGCATATGTGTAGACTTGTTTCACATGCGTTCTGAAGAATCACTAAGAAGATTCTTCTGAAGTCATTTTATCTTCATCAGACAAGGCTAAGCTCTGTTCAGTGAACTTTGCCTCAAAATCCACATTTGACAACCAAGGCCATCCTTTACCTGATTCCCCTCCTCTCATGGGGCACAAGCTTTATGACTTAACTATAATGTCTTGGGAATTTTCCAGATCCATCAAAAACCTTGATTCTATGAAGGTTACTGGTCTGAGTAAAATCTTGTACTTAAAAACCTTAGCTCTGAATTACCTCCAATCTTGGCAAATTCTTTAACCTATGCCTGAAAAAGAACTGTTCTCTAAGTTTCTGGAAGATATCAGCTGTTTATAAGAATGCTTGTAAGCATTCATCTCCATCCCAGTATTTCTCTGTCTGCCTCTTTAGTGTTGTTAGCAAATTTTTTAAGCCTGTTATCGCCAAGAGAGTAGTTAATCACTTCACCAGAAACAACCCCTCCTGAACCATAAACTGTATGGATTTCAACCCTTTCAATCTACTTCTAATGTTTTAATGTCATCACCTATGGAATCAGTGAAGCACTCAATGATAGCAGTTGTCTTATATATCTAAAAGACTTTTGACAAAGTGCTACATAAGGTGCTCCAGCTATAGCATTTCTGGAAGAGTTTATGCAATCAAGTCTTTTCTCTCAAAAAAGGTCTATGATTACTTTTGCCATGCTTTTTTATTCACAAGAGTCAGATTACATTAAAACTTGAGTATCTGGGCTGCCCAATCCTTTTACAATGTTGACAGTTTAAAAATCGTTTACATGATCTCAAGCCTATTGCTATTTCTATGGCAAATGTTTAGATCGGCTCCAGTTCAGACCTTTCAAGTTAGGAAATGCCATGCCACTTTTATGAAGTTGAATCTCCCTTATTTTTTCCATGTTCCAAATATATGAAGAAAGTTCCATTTAGACTGATTTTCCCCCCAAGAACTGCTACATAATCCAACATGAATGCTTTCCTGAACACTACAATGTTAACATCTTCAAGTAAGATTTCAAATGTTACCTATCTTTTTTTGTCCTCATAATTTTCATTTTCTACCACCTCATCATTCACTCCTATAACAATTCATCATGAACCATTTTAGTAATAGCCCTCTACCTTGAATGGCTCTCGAGCCATGTATTGAGTGAATCTTGCTATAAAAAAAATATTTTTTATTATATTGGTGGAGGCTTGTAAAGAATAAACCACACTTTTTTGCAACAAACGGATATCAGAGAAATGGTGCATAGTGTGCCACAAAATCTTTAAACATGTTCTATTGTCACAGAGTTTAAACCGCTCCAGTATAATTTCACTTTAATAATATACTAATATATAAATACTTTATATCTCTTCTTCATCTCTAAGGAAATTGTCCAACATTCACTACTATACAGCAGAAGAGACATAACATTGAAGTTCAGCATGCTTTTCTTTGTTTTTATCAAAATATTCCATGTTTTAAAAATTTGCTTACTTTCTGGAAGGCCTATGTTGCTATACTGATATGCCTTTGGAACTCTCTCACACTTTCCAACATCTGTTAATACACTTCCCAGATACTTATATTTCTGTACTTGCCAGTGATGTGCTGAGGTCTGGTAATGCCCGGAGCCAACACTTGATTGCATACCCCCTATGGCTCAAGTAGGGGGGTCCTATAGGGCCTAGTACTGAAAAACATGAGAAAGAAAGAACTTTTAAACATGTAAAAACAGATGAAACATGAAATAAAACATCTTATTCAAATTAAATATAAACTAAATTTTATTTCATTCTTTGATTGGATGCCCCCCTCCTGATATGGATGCCCAGAGCAGTTGCTCTCAATTGGACAAGGCTTTTCTTTAATTTTGGTTTTCTTAATTTCTTCCAGAAATTTCTGGGTATCACTATCACTCATATCTAGTTGCATGTCCAATAAAACATTATTGATTCAAATTTCTAATAATTCTTTATCATTTCTTTTTTTTTTTTTTTTTTTTTTTCTCCAATGAAAAGACGTCCATACTTATTTCCTCTTGATTCTGTTGGACCATCTCTATATTCTATATTTTTGAATTTATACATACATTTAAAATGATTCATTTTGAAACACTTTTCACATCTTTTTTTATATGCTGAGTATTTTTGTCTTTCTCTTTGATGTTGATAAAAAGTACACATTAGTTTGCCTTTTTTCTTTATCACCTATATGTCCATTTCCTCTACCAGTTCTATAACTTTTGTTCCATTAAATTTTCAAATCAATTCTTGTTGCCGAAGAAATTTGGCACACTGTTTTAGTAACAACTTTCCCAGTTTCTCACATTCACATTATTTAGCAACCTGTTTCATATGAAGAACATATTCAGTAACTGGTTCATTTACTGCTTGAGAAATGTTCATGAACTTAACTCTCTCTGCATTCACTAGCTTTTTGTTGGGTGCTATGATTTTCACAATTAGTTGACTTATGTCGTCAAACATCATTTCCTCCAACTGTCTTGGGTGTGCAATTACTGATAATTTTATAATGGCCTCACAACCAGTAGTTGCCAAGAAGAGATCAGTTATCTGTTTTTCTCCCCCAACTGATTTTAAATCCTCCAACTTTTTTGTTCCAGCTTTAGCTGCTAGAATCCTAAACCACACTTTTGTGTACTCATAATTATCAAGTGATAATTGTTGATTCAGTTCTTTAGATATCAGCGATGGCATTGTAGTGTAGTGTTACTGTCTCATTAGAAGTAGTATGCACTCAACTGCCCGTGGGTAATAACCATAGCTATTTATAGTCTTTGTGACTTCCTATGTAAATGTATCACCTCGCCCATATTCTGGCACATGACTGTCACAGATGGAAGGGAATGGTGAGCAGTTCAGCATGTCAGCATCCCAATGACTCCTTCCAGGGTAAGGGTGAAAGATGAGAAAGAAAATTAAATTTACATGTATACAGATAGCTAAAAAAAATAGGAAAAGAACATTCATGGGATTAGTCTAGTCTAGTGTGTTTGTGTGTATCACATGGCTGTGTTGAAATTAAGGAGTCAAATTTGTCTGGGTGGTGTCTCCCCAGAGTGGGAGAGTCATGTGTTGTTGCTATCACATCCTAAAGCAAAAAGAAAAGAGGAGGTTTTATGCCCTAGCTGAACACTAAAAGGTGAAGTGGAGTAATCCCACACTGTCTCCAATTGGAAGTTCATGCCTTCAGTTGCCTTTCTTGCTAACAACTATATATTCTATAGTATAGTCTTGAAATTTTATGGAAACATCATTGCTTGTAGACAACCAGTTTCCCAGCTGCTCAGTTGCAACATAAGGCTAAAGAAATGGTCTGCCTATTAGTATACTGAGGCAAGTAAAAACACCAGCTGACTGAATTATTCATACAAATAAAGCATACATTTAGTTCTTTATTGTACATATAATTTCTGCTTATTTAAACAAACCTTATTAAATTTGATCCATATAACTCCTTATACTAAGATGAAACAAATGAAATGTAGAACTAAGAAATATCAATTTTGTAATCTTTGTCACCAAATAAAAATTTGTTATAGTCATCATTTACAGTTCCTTTTCAGTGACACTAGTCATATACAGTAACTTCATAAACATGCATATATTTAGTGTGTAGATACATTTCAGTAGCCATCCTCGTTTTTATTTTTAAACAGTGAAATTAATATATACAGGATCAAAAGGCTTAATGAAAATGTGCTTCCCATCAGAAATTAAGCCTGTATTCCCTTTATAACCTTCGAAACAAGCTTCTTACCAGTTGTACTTTGTAGCAGTAAAATCTATGAGAAGCTATTACAGTGAAACAAGACTTAATTATCCTATCTATGTATAAACTGTGACTTCTGTTTGTCCGTCCATCTATCACGCCATACATTGACCAATCAAAATCAAATTTTGGGGAGAAGTACAAACAGGTAATGGGGTACAAAATACTGTTGTTTTACTAGGTACACAGCTTAGTACAATAAATTTTCATTAGTATCTGTCTATATTTCTGAGATGAGGTATTATGTATGCTATTTACATTATTTGGACTATTGTCCTCATCTTTGTCGCCATATTTATTACAAAGTTTCAGCTGTTGTACACTCCAGCCTTCTTCAGGTGGTTGGAATGTCGAACTGAACCCTTTATTTTGCTCACTGGGGTAGACTGTTCTAGTTCCACGTGCCATGTTTAACGGATGTCAGTTATCAGTTATCTCCTGTTAATTCCCCTCTCCAAGTTCTCTACTGCCTTAACCAAATATTGAACTCACACTCTTTGGGTCCTGTCACTATATCTAACCAACACCTTTATCCACTGTGCCATGTGACCTTGAGTGAAATAAAGGGTTCAGTTCGACAGTAAACAGTGATTTTTAAGCAGTTAATGCAGTTTTAATATGACATATTACAATTAGGATTGTGGTGACAAAGGAGAAAACCAACTCTTACCTCAGAAAAAATGTCTGTTTGTATGATCTGCCAAAAAAGAAAATCAGAATTGAGACTGGGTTTACATTAACAGACCTCAAAATACTATTTATTTGTGATTCCCTATCAGTCTCGACTAATCACAACCTTTCTTACCACTCTAAAAGCACTGGTATTTTCTAATGTTGGACTAGCAAGACTGATTTTTGACCTTTGGAATTATGACCACAATCCTATGATTTTTTTTAATCTGAACCTCCCAATTACTATTTAACTCAGTACTGTTAAAAAAAAGATAGATTTCATTTGTTTCTAGTTAGCGTCAAATGAAAGAAAAGTCAAAAATATATTTGTGAGGAAAAATGTTTCAAAGTGTATACACCTTTTTCTTATCCATAATTACAGAGAAATTATAGCCTTAAACTAAACAGTTATAAACAGTAATTGTTATGATAAACACTATTGATAAGTGACCCTCACATGAACTTCAGTGCTATGCTGTCAGCAACAGTTCTACTACAAATAAACAATTCCCAATGGTCATTTTTGACAATCTTGAAACCATATTTTCTCTGATTTGTGCTGCTCAGTTACCACTGCTGCCCTTAAAATGTGTTGATCTTGGTGACAATCTGTACAACATGACTTCTTTTTTATAAGCAACTTAGGATTTTGACCAGTACTGAAGTCACTTAATGTTTATACAAGAATTAGTACTCCAGTTGCTTAAAGGTTTAGATTTTTTTTGTCTTGGTTTAATTAATAGAAAAGAAAGCCATTTCAGTGTAACTAAACTGGTACAATTGTTAGATGAATTATAAAATAATATATCTCATGACTCTATTTTATTTTACCTTTCTGCTTTTTTCCACCCCCTGTTTCTTTTCTTACTTTTTGGGGTTGCACTGGTGTTAGTAATTTTAGTAGGTATTTAAGATTTAGTCATATTTGATTACAGATGCTTATTATAAATAAAAAAAAAAAAATGTATACAGCTGTCCAGAAGTTGAATGTACAGATGGAGGAAGAATTATTTGACCACTGTTGCCAAAATCAAAGCAGCATCAACAGATCGTATCTAAAATGTGCAAAATGACAACCTCTTGAAAGTGCACAATCTGAACCCACTCAAATTACATCACACTAAACTCTTTAACACACTGAACCTCATAGCAACATGTACCACCATCTCAAGCTCACATCCTGATGGTGCACTGGTAAAATGATTCGTACTTTGAAAGTTTTATCAGAATATCTACTACTGGTTGTTTGTATATACTGTGTCCGGATCAAGCTTAGTATTGTTCTTTGGGGGTGTTGCAATTTTATTTTCTTCCAGTAGATATAGATTTAAAAATCAAAATAAAAAAAATATTAGGGAAAGAAATGTTAAGATGAAAATTAAGTTTCAGGTTGAGTAAAATGAAACTAAAACATTGAGCTTTCTCTGATCTCCTTGTAAATGAAATACAAGAAACCAATTTCCAATCTCTTTTTCACAACCCCTTTTGCTAGCAGCATTTTATCTAATTTTGATGCATATTCACACATTGAATTAAAATGTGTGTGTGCACAATTATTTTTAATATATTTCTATCTTTTCAAATTATTTTATATTTATATAATTCCAAGGTTTGAATAAGCAGCTCTGATTAGAGTCTGTCCAAAATTAGCCTTCTGGCATAAAAGTGGTTGGTTGTCTGGTTCTGTTGAGCACTTTTTTGGCTTAATGCTTTAGCTCCTGTACGATGACACCAGTTTCTTTTGTTATTGAGCATTTTTTGCTATACTGGCAAACCTTTCCAGGTTGAATTTTTTTTTTTGCCATTTTAGATCTTGGTTGAATGATCTACCCTCCCCACTGTACGAGTTTGGTTTGCTTGTCAAATTGTACTCATCCAGTGGTATATAAGGTAATAATCTTTACTTATTACTGCAAGTTACTGTCTACCTGAAGATTATGTGCAAATACATGAAACTTAAAGTAATGGCCAGTCATTGCCTACCTGGTTATTGAATTAATATATATATATATATATATATATATATATATATATGATTATATTTCATTGAAAAATGATTGCCTAGTGTATTTCTAGAAGATAACACTTTTAAGGTAAGCAATCTTTGTAGTTATGATGCACAGTATCAAGAGATTGAGCATTAATAATAATAAATAAAATTAGATATACATTTATCTTGAAATTTATCATCATTTAATTTTGTTTATATATCCATCACAAATCGCCTTGAGATATTGATAAACCACCTGTAAAAAATTCAAAGAAAAGCTTCCTCTACCTGTCCATACAATTATAAAACTATATATATATATAATATCATCAGACTAATGTACTTAATGATGGAAATATATATTTTCATCATTAAGTTCATTAGTCTGATGATATTCTTTTAGAGGACAAAATGCATTACATAGTTTTTTACATTTTTCATTCAAATGCCCTGTGTGTGTTTTTATATATATATATATATATATATATATATATATATATATATATATATATATGAGAGAATTAATACAAGTAAAATGTTTTTCACTTAGCTGATTGATGTTACCTTCTGCATCCTGACTCCAGAGTTTCATAGATGGACCCACTGGGAATCACTATGTCCACTCATCAGGAGGTATCAGCAATTGACTGCTTATACTTTTCTAGTTTTCTTTTTTTTTTTATATGCACTTTTCATTAGTGTAAGTCTTTTTTTTTCCCCTATTTGATCAGTTAAAAAGAAAGCATTTTTGATAATCACTATTTGATTATGAAATATGAATATTTACTAAATATCATTTTAGAGTTTATTAATAAACATACATGTGTGATAAATCTTGGCTTAAAATGTAATTGTGTACTTGTTGAAAACATTATTCTATTGTAACTGAATACTTCCAATAAGACATGGAAATTGTTCAATAATCTTGTGTGTGTTCAACACAGTAATGATGTTGTTTTCTATGATGTCACAATACAGCCAGATAATGTCTTAACATTTTGGTGTTATGTATTTTGGACAAAAATAATACAAATTTTAGCATTGAGTTTGTTTTAGAATATGTAAAACAAAATAATTTTTCCTTTTTCTAATTTTGAAAATTGCCCCCCTTTTTTTTTCATTCCGTTTTTATTATAATTTATCACTTGTATTATTTTATGTAATGAGTAAATAAAATATCTTACATGTGACCTCTCAACTTGAGTAGATCTCCACTTCTTAGTTAATGCTAATTCTTCAGGAGAGAAAATTTCCAATCTTTTTTCATTTATTTATTCTTTATACTCTTTCACTACAACCACTCTGCAATATTTTTTCACCATTTTATTTTTTCCTTTCTCCAATGTCTCTTCCACTATGATGACATGTTTTTCTCTCCAATCACATGCTCTACTCATTTGTATTTCTCTACTATTCATAATTTTTTTTTTAATCTTTTTATTATTTATTGCTGTTCCCGCATTTTTTTTCACCTGCTTATCATACCCTTTCTCTTCCTTTTAAGTCCTCTCTTCCCCCACTCCTTTTTTCTCAACTTTTTCTCTCACTCACTTCTCTACTTCTCTTTTTCCTCTCATTAATTTCACTTAGTAGGAAGACAGTCACAAAATGCTTTATTCAATCAACTAAATATATGTGGAAAGATGAAAAATGACTCTCATCTAATCTCCGAGTAATATTAAGAGCGCATAACTTTATGCTAACACAACATAATGCTACATTTTGGAAAACATAAAACATCCCCAAATTGTGTTGTGTTTGAATCGCATTAAACAGTATTAATCTCTCTCTGATTATTGTTATCATCTTCATATATCGTAAATAGGATTTTATTTTCCTCATTGCAAATACCAATGTTGTCAATTCAATACTAAATCTAGAGATAATTTGTTCAACTTAGATTCAGCATCTGTTGGAAAGAATATTTGATTAATTTTCATTGTTTTCATTTTATACGCACTCTAGTATACAATCTCATATACATTTCCTCTTGTGGATGCACATGCATGTCTGTATTGAATGCTGTAAAGTTCTCAGCCTGACCAAGAAGCGCATTAAAAAGAAAAAAAATTCTGTCTTTGGTCATTCAGTCAGATTTTGGGAAGTGGGTTGGTCTGCAAACTTTTCCAGCATCCCTTTGAATATATGGAGTGGTGATGGTGGGGGTTATATGGATGTTCTTTTCTTCATATGACAGCCATGGAACCATATTAGAGGTGTTTAACCAGAAATGTCCTGGTGTGTCAGATTTAATAAACTGTACTTGGAATATGCACAAACACATTTAGGGAGGTGCTGAAAAATTATTGGCCTCAGCCCACTTCCCAAAATATGGCTAAATATCAGAATCTTACTTTCATTTTTTGTTTTTTTTTTCTTGAAAGAGCTTCTTAGCTAAGAACATGGCAGAACCTCATGAGTGTGTATATATGTTTATAGTGCGTGTGGGCTAATATGGAGAGATATTTCTCTCAATTTGAATATTCATATAAAGGAAAAAAAAGATTCATGCTTTTAGCTAATATGGGCCTAGAGTTACATTATTAACCCACAGCAATATTTTTACCTAAAATAAAAATTATTTCTTTAATAGTTTAGCCATACCATCAAAAATGATTGCAATATTTAAGTAATTTTGCTATTGCATCAGTTTTAATTCCTTCATGGGTAATGTTACTTTTCTTTATACAGTTAATTCTGTTTTCCCATGAAAAAAAGATTCTGCAGTTTGAATTATTGAAAGTAAATATAGTCAAAAGAAGCAAACACAAAATAAAAATCAGTTTATTAATAGTAGACTGATTAGTCATACAAGCTAATGTAATATTCCATTGTTATAGTAAAAGGAGGCATGTTCACTTACTGTTATCAAGTAATACCTCCTATTATAACAACAAAATATTGCAGCAAATAAGGTGAATCAGGTTGCATGACCAATAAATAGTCATATATTTAATGTTATAGAAGAGATTATATACATCAGTTGGTGGGTTGCAAAATTTTATATACACACACACACACACACTATATATATATATATATATATATATATATATATATATATATATATATAGTAAAATGTTTATAAATTTAACATGTTTCACTGTTTAAATTCATCAGAAATTTTGGGAGAAGAGGAATAATGAGGAGTTGTAATGATTTTCACACATATATAATGCATTTTACAAAGTGTACACGTACTACATTTTGATCTTATTTGATTTGATCCTAAGTCTAGAAAAGCAAAGCTATGATTCTTGGCCATAATAGTTGCCTGGGTGATTTTATGATATTTCAGTGCTTGTTAGAGTATTTAATGTCAAATTTTGTATGGAGCACCATGTGAGTATCAAACTCCCTACTTCATAGTGATTTTCAACCAAACTAGCCATGTCAGCCATTATCCCATGCCAAGACATTTCCTAGGCAGAAGACACCGATACTTTGATTTGAGGCTGAAGTTCCATTTTCTCTCTCTCTCTCCTTCCCTCTTTGTGTGTGTGTGTGTGTGTTTGTGTGTATATATATATATATATATATATATATATATATATATATAAAGAAATATAGTTTTAAGGTGTGCTATATTTATGGGGTAAAGTGCTCAATATCAGAGATAGAGCATATGTAAATATAAAAGTGAACATTGAAGTCAACACTCAGAGGCGACAGGCTGTTTCATGCTAGGCGCAATCGTCGGGCATATATATATATATATATATATATATATATATATATATATATATATATATATGAGAGAAAAAATTTATACAAGGATTGTCACTGAGCTGATTGTAATGTTATCTTCAGCATCCCAACTCCAAAGTCTTGTAGACAGGCCTTCTGGGAATAATTCTATACACCCACTTGTCAGGGGGGTATCACCAATTTATTGCTTATACTTCTTGATTTTTCTTTTTTATATATTCCAATTTCATTGGGTTTTTTTCATAGTGTATACATGTATGCGTGCATTCACGCAATATATATATATATATATATATATATATATAATATTTTATGGGTACTATTCTAGTATCATATAATTAGCTAATTGGAAATTTCATGTGGTCTACCTGAATAGGAAAAAAGGATTTATTTACTTAAACACATACATTGCATTATTTGTCTATCCATGCTAATGATGTCTATTTATCTGGATGTTTGCTTGCATATTCATGTATTGCTAATAATTTGATTCACATCTACCTTGTATTCAGTATATGCATGTGTGTTGAATAATAGTGTGCATACACATTTTCCTATGAAATCTGCAGACTTGCAAGCAAACTTGATGTCTTTTATGAAACAGTCTTTGATGTTGACAAGCAAAACTCAAGCCTTGCTCACATGAAAGAAAACTTTCTTGTTTCTTTCGATCACTCAGGGATTTGATACAAAAAGAAAACCATCTTAGAATCCTTTAGCTTTCTTCTTTTGTTCATTCAGTCACTAATTTTTCTTTTCTTTTTCTCTATGTGCATCAATTTTTAATTCAGCTCTAATTAATTATGCTTCTTTTCTTCTTTAAAAGGATTAACTTTGGATGCTTCCCTTGAAGTTGGGACGTCATTTCATTTATGTTAAAAAAAAACAAAAACGACAATTTTGGAAGATTTGTTCTGTTTCAATTTTTCTGGTCCTCTTTTTTCTTTCCTTTTCTTATATTTGTTTTTTTATTTCCTAGCCTCCTTTTTCCTTTTCTATTCCTTTCAACTTTTTTCTCTTCTTTTTATTCTCTCTTCAGTGATTCTTTCTGTAGTTTCTTGTTTGCATTTTCAATCTTTTTTTCTCATTTTTTGTTTCTTTTTCTATGTTTGCTTTCTTTTCCATTTTTTTTTTCTTTCTAAATTTCTTTTTCTTTGTTTACTTTTTTGTTTTCTTTTAACTTTAAAATTCCCTTTTCTTCTTTCCTGATACCTTCAAATGCTGGATTTTTTCCTCCTCAAACTTTTTTTTTTTTTTTTTTTTTAATATCATTTTCTTATTCAAATTTTATTTTATTTTTTTTCTATTTAAATTAATTTCCTAATTCTTTTTTCTGACCTGATTTTTTAAAATTTAATTCTATTTCTCTTTCCCTGTTTTCCTTCTTTAAATTTTTATCCACATTTCTCCCTCCTTCCCATTACTTTTCTGTTTTCTTCTTAAATTCCCTCATCTTGAAAATTTGAAAAACCTCAAGTTCTCTTTCATGTTTTTTTTTCTTCACCTCATAAACCTTTATGATAAGAGCTTCTTATCTCTTTCATCTTTTTACTCATCGCTATCCTTAAGGTTTCTATTGAAAACAATGTGCACTCCAGTTAATATTTGCAATAGGAATTAATATTTATGGTTTTATTCAGTTTAATATCTTCATAACATTTTTATTTATATTACTTTGTTACAAGAATTTCAACAAAACTACCTTGTTGTTGATTGTCTATATTTTCAATGAGGCAGTATACTCACTCACTCAATTCTCTTAAACTCCATTTATAAAGTATTGGGCCACAGCCTTAATACATTAGGTGTTTCTGTTTTGGTTTTCCTCACAAGTCGTTTTTTTACAGAATGTTAGTGCTATGTCCAACCATCTACTAGACTTGTTGCCAATCAAGACTAAGGACTCCAGTTTGCTCTGCTATTTAAGCCAGAGTAAGAAAAGATAGATTCATACTTTTCCTTCTCCTAAATTGGTTCCCAGCCAAGGCTATAGGATTCTATATGTCCTGCTTATATTACCCATAGGTGGGGGGGAGAAGAGATGGATTCATACCTTTACCAAAGATATTAGCATATAAGAAAATGTAAGAAACTCAACTGGAATTTGAACTTGGTCCTTTGATTTCCTATTCCAAGCCTCTAACCATTATACCAGCCACACATCCATAATGATAATGCAAGCAGATCTTGAAAAGATTCCTTTTTTTTTTTTTTTTTTTTTTTTTTTTTTATCTATACATACAATAAAAAAAATAACACCAGTGAACAGGCTTGGAGAGGTAAAATTAAAATTTGAAAAAATCTATCAATTGTTTACTTGGAGAAATTAATGATGCTTTTCAAAAAAAAGAAATGATATTTAAAAATGAGTGACAAGTCTGTAAGGAAATGACAGATTAAGTTTTGAAATGACAACATATTACAGACAAGATGCATAAAATACTTAGCCTGCATTAAGAATTTTTAAAAAGAAAGAGCAAATGCAATCAAGTATTCATTTAAACATGTCTTTTTATGACTAGAGCACTACATTGGCAAGAAAGTACTTTGAAAAATAAAAAAAAACAAACAAGATGGAAATTTCCTAGCAAAACCAGCTTTTCAATTGATAAATTCAAAATCTACCTTTTCAGTTTTTTGTCATCAAAAAAAATTATATCTATTTGAACGATTTGAAATATTACAGCATGGAGTATTACATTTTCATTTTTAATCATTTTACTCCAAGCAAGGCAATAAAGCCATTGAAACACAAAGGGTTACTGAGAGTATGGGAGAATATGAGAAAAAAACATTAAGGAGAGAGAAGATAAAAAATTGACATTGTATTTACATTTTTGAAGATCAAAGTTAACTGAGAAGAAAAAAGCTGGAAGAGATTACCACAAGTGAGAATTGCAAGAGAAGAAACTGTTAGCATAGAACTTACAGTTACATCTAACCATTTCAACTGTAAAAGGATGACATTAATGAGAAAACATCTAAAAGAGTGTCCATTCAAGATAACTTTCATTTCACGATTTGATGAGAAAGATTGAATCAGTCCAAAAATTTATCGAGAAAGACCATAAACTTTCAAATTGTGAAGAAGCCCAGTATGCCAGATCCTGTCAAATGCCTTCAAGATATCTAAAGCAACAACTTCAGCTTCATCTATCTTATCTAAAGCTTGACAGACTTTGCAATAGTTGCTGATACATCGGCAGTTGACCTAGAGAAGCAAAAGACATATTGCTTATCTGAAAGATTCTGCAAGGTGATATGCTTAACCAATTCAGAACTGATTAGAGCCTCTTTGCCAGTTGTACAATTAAACATTAAAAAATCTGATTAGATTTGTTTTCATTTTGATGTAGTTTATCCATATATTTTACTGTTAGGTGTTATTTTCCTCGTTTCTTTCCAAAACTAAAAGGAACAAAACCACTTTGATTCTAAATGAAAAATGTGTGTGTATCAGATTAATACAAATATAAAATTTGTCACTTAGCTGATTGATGTTATATTCAGCACCTCAATTCCAGAGTTTCGTAGACAAACTGTTTTGTAATCGGTTGAAAACAAAGTTCCCACACAATTTTTTAGATATATTTAATAAAAGTTGTGTGGGAATTTTGTTTCCAATCCAATAATTGTTTAGTTCATTTGACAAGGGGTTTCAGCAATTAATAATAAAAAACAAATAAACTCATCTCTGTAAATAGTTTAATCCTTTACTTGTTCTTTCAATTTGAAGATCACGAGTAAATAAAGTATTTTGAGACAAATTCTCTGATTTTCATTACAATCTCAAAAGATCAGATTAAGTTTCAAACTGAAAAATTATGAATAATAATAATTAGATTATTTAGAATAAGACAATCTTGATATTGAATCTGAGTAAGTTTTGGTGTATATTATGCAGAGTATTTGCCATAGTGCTGTGGTTAGCAAGTTAGTCTTATAGACCAATTTGTTAGTTGATGAACTTTGATCCTCACTCTGTTCTCTACATCTATGACCTTGTGTCAGGCTAAGCCAAGTAAAACGGTATTAGCAATTGCATGCACAATCATATAAACTTGTCTACATGTTAGTGATCAGAATCTACCAAAATCTGTTATATGACGTTTTCTTACAACATGCCTTGATCAGCAAAAGTGGGGAATAGAATGCTGAAATGGCAGGTCAGTGTCTGGTATCCTTGCAATAATAATATTCTGAACTGCTGGCCATATGACTTTTCCAAGCCTATCAGGAGGTACTTCACTCTTCTCCCATAAAAGCTGTCACACGCACAATAGCTTCCTTTTTGAACTGACCATTTTCATATTTCAAGCAAATTATGGGATGTCATTCTACAAATTTTCAGGCTTACTGGCATTTTGGTTCTGTTTTAATTTCCTGTAGGAAACAGAAAATTTCCTTTAGGTTTCTGCTTCTCATATTTTAACTTTGTATGGTCTAACTAGAATCTTGAGAGCTTATTTTTTTTTTTCAGAAAGAAGCTTTTGCCTTGCACTTGTGTTACCACAATGGGTTTGAAAATCTTCCAAGCTCTGTTTTGTTTGGCAAACTCACATTTATTTTCTATAGCACTGTAATTTGGCTGTCAGATTGGTGTTGATCTCTTGAAGTAACTTTAATATCTCTTGAGTTTTTCCAAGTTCACAGATTGCAACATGAAGCTGTATCTCAAGAGATAGCCCTGCAGTATTCTTCAAAAATTATTGCTTTTACAGTTTTCAGGTCCTGCTCATATGCTTGTTAAAAATTAAAATGAAGAAAGTAAGTGTTTTAAAAAAATAATAGAATAAAGCTAACTGCAGTTACAGAGCTAATCCAAGCAAAGTTTTTGGAGCAGAATTTTTCTTCAAAATGGCATTTATCATAAAATAATATACTAAACATAATTAAACATAACTATTTTTCATTCAGAAACACACACAGTAAATCTGTCAAGAAAAAAATTATTAAAAGTTAATTGGTCGAATTACCTTCCTTTGATTTTACTTAACAACTTCACATTGAATTTTAAACTTTTAATTTTGTTTTGTTTTTGTGTTTGGATATATAGTCTACCCAAAATATAAATGAAATGAAACTAAATGAAATTGGCTATGAAAATATATATACCTGAATATATACTAAAAAAAGAAAATATAAAGTTTAAAATTTCAGCATCCCATCTTCTTTATGGACAGGGGTAGTTAAATCATCAGTTGATCAAGAGAAGTGAAGGCTTTATTGTTTACCTGAAAGTAGGCTGTGCAAAGTGTGATGCTAAATGAATTCAGAGTTGATTAGAACCTCTAGTACTTTACCAAAAAGAGGCAAAAGACTAATAAGATGATAATTTGAGGAATCAGAAGGTTCACCAGAGTTCTTAGAGACAGGAAATACAGAAAAGGGTTTCTAACAAGAAGGAAAACAAGAAGCATCAAGGGATTTTTTGTAAAGATTATTGAGAACGGGACCCTGTTCAAGAGCACATTTCATTATGACAGATGTAGGGGTACTCACAAATTTGCATGCCTGGTGGCAGTTTACTTTGGAAATGATAGTAGAAAACATGGATAGGATCATTCGACATCTTATTAAAGAAAATGTCCCTCTCACCAGGAATTAAAATTGCATTCCTATTTTTTTCTTGTTAGGAAACCACATTAGCTAGGCATACCTTGCTTTACCCAAATATTTTCTTATTTTTGGTTTTTACCTGAAAATTTAGAGAAATCTTAGTAACTTTGAAACACCATTTAGGAAAATTTTAGTAACTTTGAAACAACATTTCTGATTATAAATATTCCATGAATACAAGAAAGGTATTTTAATATTTGCATAGAAAGTTTTTAAAACCATGTTGCTATTAAGTTGAATACACTGGGTATCAAAGTGTATGTCAATTTGTTTGGTTTTGTGTGTGTTTTTTTTTTGTTTTTTCCTCATTTATTATGGCTCTATAAACAGACATTTTAAGAAGTGTATATTAACATAGAATATATACATATGTATCAGAACAAGGAGAAGAAAAGCATGGAAAGACAAAAAATGACAGTGTGTAATATTTTTTACTTGCTCTACCTATTGTTGTTTTAATGTATATGGTATGCTAATATATATTTTTAAAATGTCTGTTTTAGTGCCATAATAAAATTTTCTCTCTTATTCTTGTTTTCTGTGTTTGACAAATTATTTCTTATCTCTGACAATTTCATGCACTTGGAAACAGTCTGCTATTAATTAGATGGGAGCAGTGGACCAGGAAAGGAATTTACCTGTATGTGAATGCAGTTGCAAGTGGGTGTGTATAAATGGATGCACATGTGTGTCTTTTCATACACACATTTGCATATTTCAGCAAGCTTATGCATATGTGCATGAGTGAGAGAGAGAAAGTATTATGACATCCCCAGTACAAACAACAAGATGTGCAGTAAAGTAGGCTCCTTTTTTAGAATATTTGTATGAAATATTTTTATGACAAAATTTATTCATAAATACTTTGATATGAATATTATAATCACAAATTAGATGACGACAAAAGGAATGAATATTATTTTTAAATTTCACTTTAAAAATGTTAAGACATAGTAGCTTTCCAGACAAACCTTATAAATATTTGTGTATGTAAGAAAGAAAAAAGAAAAATTAATAAATAATTGTGCTTGTCTGTGTTTATAGATGTTCTTCATGTAATCTGTGTTTTATGATTTTGCTATCATTTTTTTTTTTTTCTCCCCCTGCAGAAGAAATCTTTCCCAGTCTAACAATAAGTGTGTCTTCTATTTTAGTGCAATGGACAAACAGTTGGATAAGGGTGGGGTGGGGAAACAGACTCAGTGACAAAGAATGGGGGAGGAGGTGCACAGGAGCTTTTTAGCTGGTGATATCCAATCGATAATGGCTGTGAATAGAGAGCTTAGTCACTGGCACTTACACAAACAGTCATGTTACTCAGTATCTGATTGCTGAAGTGCATGCCAACTGATATATATATATATATATATATATATATATATATATATATATATATATATATATATATATGTGTGTGTGTATATATATATATGTATATATGTATGCACACACACACAACTGAAGGGACTGTCTGCGTATGTGTGAAAACTACATTTTCATATCTGTAAATTTGTTCATTCTGTTGTGTGTATATATGATGTACTAATAGAAGTGTGTAGATAAGATTTAAGCCAATCAGTGTTTGCAAGTATACCTTCATGCATACAGGTTATAATTTTATGAGCGCAATCACATTATAGATGACATAGATTTTCATAAATATATATATATATATATATATATATATATATATATATATATATATTTTCTTACATGTATAGCAGGATATAAACTAAAAATTTTGCCTCTGTTATGTACAAGTATATATACATACAACTATATATAAGGATATGGTTATATTGGCAGAAATATTCAATAAAACTGTATCTGACTATCATAGATTTTAATATTTTTTTAATTTAAAAAAGAATTTATAAGTTGAATTGTAGTAAGAATGAAAAGTAAAGGTTTCGTGAGGTTTAGAACCTTTGATAAAAATCAGGTCTCAGTTGCTAAATTTCTAAGTAAATCCAACACTCCACTTTTGTTCACCTGATGAGTGATGTACAGTGTCACACATACACACACACACACACACACACATAAACAAAGAAAGATATTTAAGACTTCTCTTGGCAAAAGTGATGACCACTAAAGATGTATTCCTTAGAAAAAGGGGTTTTTCAAGTTAGTAAAGTTGAGGTTCAAAGCTGAATTAACAAGATCTGTACTGTATGAAGAATCAGCTTGTTTCTTTGAGATTATATGTACATATATTTGTGTGTGGGTGTATGTATGTACATATATACATAAAAAATGAGGAAGTGCTAAAAAATTCTTAGCACAGTCAAGAAGCATTTTCTTGAGAAATTGATCATTTGTTGAAATGGGTTGGGCTGAGTATTTTCCATCACAACGTTCATTTATACGTGTGTGTGTGTGTATATGTACACACACACACACAC